>JAGKQL010000050.1:4910185-4950424 GCA_018398635.1 Cyprinodon brontotheroides | reverse complement strand
AATGGAAAGATACAAACAAACATATAAAAACCACACGAATAATTAAAGTCCTGCTTGAATAGCAGCATCTTCAGTTGCTTTTTAATAAACACTATCCTAATGGATTTAAACTCCTTAAAATCTTTTAAAATTGTTATTTAAAAGAAACTAGATAACATGGTAAATTTCAGACCTTTATTGTGGAAGATGTTGATGAAATCCAGTCTTTTAACAGTTTATCCAGAAACCAGTAATTGATATAAAAAGTTAGAGGTCTGTTTAACGGAGGAGACGATTAATTAGATTAATCCATTATAGTAAAAATCATCCACTAATTTAGTAATCGATTCATCATTAACTGGAGTAGAGAGACTTAAAAGAAGAATTTTTAATATTCTTTTTTGTTTCTGCATTTTTTTATTTTATTAATTTTTTTTTTTTCCTACTTGCTTTGATTCTGTTTTATTTTCCTGTATTTTAATCATGTAAAGCACTTTGCATTGTCTTTGTACTGAATACAAATACATTTGCCTAGCCTTGCCTTGCCTTGCCTAAAAACTTGACTTTAGCTGACACAGTGACCCACATAGAGCAGTAATTATACCAAAATTGTAGAAAAAAATATAGAAACATTTTGTATTTAAGATAAAAAAAAAACATTTTCGTCTGTCAATATACTCTATCTTACGGAAGAGGATTAGGGCCACTGGGGAAAAAAAAAAAGTTAACTGATTCTAAAATTTTATTTCAGTTTAGTATGGGAAAAAAGTCAGAATTCTGACTTTAATCTCAGAATTCTGACTTTAATCTCAGAATTCTGACTTTTTTCCCATACTAAACTGAAATAAAATTTTAGAATCAGTTAACTTTTTTTTTTTCCCCAGTGGCCCTAATCCTCTTCCGTACTATCTAGAACTCTTCAAGTGGAAAAGTTTTAGTTTCACCTTATTTAAAGTCTTCTATCCAATTATTAATCAATTAATTAAAAAAATAATCAACAGATTAATTGATTTGCAAAATGATTGTTAGTTTCAGCCCTAGTCTGTTTTAAAAATGTACTCATTGGTTTACCTTTATGGCTGTTTCTACGCCAGCATACAGGACAAAATCAGCAGAAGGCGACTGCTTCTTCAGGGACTCATAATCTAACAATAAAAAAAAATAAAACATACATTCATATTTTAGGTATGTTAAAGATAAGGAGATCTTTCAAAAGCACTCCATTTGATGCAACTGATCTTTATTTTTCACTTATAACCTGTGATTATTCACACAATGAGCCTCTAAAACATTTAGACCCTGTTAATAGCCAGATTTCATCCATCAATACTAATATAAAATGTATGTTTTTCTTTCATTTTCTTTTTTTTTTTTTAGAATGTTCAATGACAATTGTCGTGAGGAAAAGTATTCAACTATTTTCTCTAGTTAAATAAACAGAGTTCGATGGATTTTACTCAGTTGTTATTTTATTTAATCTTTGCAAAGAGAGAACAGTTCATCATATGGCCGTTATTGTTTAGTAATCAGCCCTGTTCTGATCTAGACAGAGTTTGTCTGCCTTACTTATAATGATGAAAAAGCTGTGAAGGTTGTGTCAGAGTCAAAACAAATTACACACACTTTGGTTAAACGATAACAAACCTTGATAAAGAATTTGGCTTGTTATGAGAATAAGTGTCTTCTATGCATGCCTATGTGTGGCCTTGCAGGTGGAAGAGACTGAATGAAAATCTCTTTTCAGTGAGTAAATAGCATAAATAGACATATGAAATAAGAGAAATCTACCTCTTCTGAGAACAACAATTCTAATTGAATGAAAATTATGAAAATATTTAATGATTCAGGGCTTTAAAGGGTTTAGTTCATTACGTGCCTTCACAGATTTAGCCAAGCTTTCAAAGAGAAGAGCTTTGCATAGAAACAACAAATCACCAAAAGATCAGACCCATGGTGGAAATGTGATGGTTTTTTGCTGTGGGATTTCTTTTTTTTCTGCTCTAACTGGGAATAAAGCTTGAAAAACCCAGTGGTTCTGACTGAAATCCCTGAGATTTCTACTGAAGAAAGCTGAATCAGGACTTTTAGTTCAGCCCAGAAGCAGTCAGAGAATAATTAGCAGTAGAGGAAAGAGGTAGAGGAAAGATCTTCTTACAGTTTGTGGTATTTCTAACATTTATAGAAAGCTCTTATATTGATCAGTTATCACTGAATGCAAACATGGAATAAACTCATGGCTCAAGGCAAAGGGTCGGGTAAGGGATGTGCAAACTAAAGCAACCAGGCTGTTGCAGCTTTTTATTTTTTATCTTTATCTTGTTTTTATCCAATAATTCCTTGTTATTAAGGTTTTAAATCTCAGGATTTCTTCTGGTTTAATAAGGCTATAATATTAAATGGAATTACATGATAAATGCCTAAAAAAAGCTTGATGATTCATCAGGGTTGGAGATGAAGGATGGGGGAGAACCTGGAGCAGAAGAAACATTCGACACCACAGCACTGAGGAAGAGGATGAGGATGAGGAAGAGGAGGAGGAGGACCTGTGGAGCAGTCCTGAGATGACGCACCACATATTTGCCAGAAAGCACACACCTGGAACAGGTAAGCACCTCCTCCTCTCATTGATTGTTAGAGTTTTAACACCTTTTATTTACGCTCCTTCCTCTTCCTGTTCCCCCGACCCAGTAGACACGCCCTACTCCATTGGCTCCACCCCCTCCCGCCATCATGCCAAAAGGCAGACAGAGGCAGACACCCTAAAGATGAGGGCGGGGCTGTTCTGCGTCTTCCCATATTTGGACGTGCGCTCCTTGCTGCGTGTAGCCGAGGTGTGCCGTGATTGGAGGATTGTTGCCAGGCACCCGGCGGTTTGGACACACCTTCGACTGGAAAACGCTCGAGTGTCGACTGAGGTACATCATCGACCTTTTAAAGCCATCTCTGATTATTATCGTTAACCTAAGACCTCCTCATTCTTATTTCTAATATAAAGCTCACCAGAGCTGCAGAATATTACCATCTGTTTGCTAATTACTCAGATACCATCAGAGGTGGTTAGTAAGCAGTATTCACTCAGTTACATTTACTTGAGTAACGCTTAGAACAGAAATTAACTCTTAAAGGTATCTATACTTTACTATACTTTCTACCTTATGTAATACTCTTCTGGAAGTATGGCTACTCTCATATGAGTAACATGTCTTATAAACCTTAGCCTGAGCAGCCACAGTGACTTACATCATATATTATTCTTAAAAGGAGACGGACTCCAAGGCGAGACATATAGAGTCAATGGAAACAGTTTAGGACCAATCAGGTAACTAATGATGTGATTGAAAAATCAACTTAAAAAAAAAAGAGTATTTCTTAGAGCAGCCAGTTGATGAAATGTTAAAACATAAACAGCTTTTTTGGGAGATAATAGAGGACATCATTAGAACATGGCTCCGTTCCATCAGCAGCCTTGACTGTTATGGTTTTGGAGAAGCGCTGTTGCATTAGGGGCCACCGCTGCGCTGTGATTTGTCTGGTCTGTGTTATGCTACGTTCAGACCGCATGGGCTACAGTCAAAGGCTGACACGCATCAATGCGTAGCAGAAGGTCCTGCAGCGCGTTTTGAGGAACGGAAGCAGCACCTCGTGAGCTTCTGATGCACGTGATGCGCTGCAAAAGCAGAAGCTGCTGGAGTTGGAAGAATTTAACTTTTGCTGTTCGACGAGCCACATCAACCAATCAGAGGAGCTGCTCTGGGAGCTGGCACAGCACTGCTGATGCCTGCAGTTTGGATTATGTACATAAAAATGGCCCTCCAGCCATGGCGAACAGTAGCGGAAACCCCCAACAGGTGACCGGGCCAGAGGATGCTGTTGAACGGAATTCCCAGTGACAGCTCACCGCCATTGTACAGGGGTCTGAGCAACTCTGACAGCTAAATAAAATTTGAAGGCAGGATCTGGCTGAAAGTTTTCAGGTGGACTTTCTCACTTAGAAACATTAAAACTAGTTTTTATCCACTGATCACAGCTAATATGGCAAAGCTGCTCTCTGTCACTGAACACAGGAGCAGCAGAAGCATCAGATGCATCTGGACACACTTTACTGGACGTCTGACCTTAATGTACCGGTAGACAAGCATCAATAATGAAGCAGCAGAAGCTTTTTTGCGGCATCCAATGCTTGCAGTCTGAACGTAGCATCATTCATTTAAATAAACAAATTGACTCTTTTCATTTCATAAGCCATTGTTACAGGCAAAGAAAGGATAGGGTAGCTCTGCCCAACGTGCATCAGACCCACTTTTCGCCAGAGCAGCAAAAATACTTCAGCCGTGCGTCAGAACTAAACCTGTACAGCATCAAAAATGAAGCAGCAAGCAAGTTTTTGCTGCTCCTGCTGATTGTGGTCTGAACGTAGCATTAAACTGTGTAGAGCATTAAGCTTTACCAGACTCACCATCGCCCCCTGCAGGTCAGCCTGACTGTTCAGCTGATGTTACTCTACCCACCATCGGTGACTTGGACAGTTTGATGTCAAGTTATATTCTTTACACTTTCCTAATATATATTAATTACCTGCTGTGAACAATCGTTTCTATAAATTAATGTTGAGAATATAATATTATGGTTTTAATATTATTTATTTGCATTGTAATATTTTTATTTATAATTTGAAATACCAGAATGTGCAGTTAATTCTGTCTGATTCTTTTTATTTTAAATCTAATTAAATCTTTTGTTTTCAACAAACAATTACTCAGTACTTAAGTAACCATTTTACCCATTACTTTTTATTCTTACTACTTTCCTCAGTGCTGAGTAAAGTTTTATATTTATTTTTTCATTGTAATAATTCATTGCTTATAAGCTGGTTAGGTACTAAAGTCATTAAAGATGTATAACTATGTTGTTTTAATGCTAAAACAGCAGAGCTGTGCCATAAATCTATCAAAAGGGTTTTTAATCCTGCAGATTACTGATCCTGTTTCTATGTTACAGTGATTAGAAGAAAGCTGTTGTTGATAGAAACCCTGAGTGTCGCTGAAACAGCAAACATAGAAAAAGCTGCTGAGTTCAAGTGAGGCGGACGTTTGGAGAACTGGTCAATACCTGAAAATATACCAGCATGAAATGAAGAGTGTTTGAAATATGAGTTAATTTAGACCAGTTTAAAAACATGAATTATTATAGAGAGAGCTGCAGAAATGGGTCAGTGTTAACTTTGGCTACAAACTTGTTAAATAAGAATAAAGACATTTATATTTGAGTTATTTATTGGCAGACAGAACAATCTGCTTTTAGCTCCGCCGCCTTTAACAGGATGTTTCTAGAATTTAGCTGGAGACTGAATTTTAGGACTATAAGGGGTCTGCAGCACAAAGGTTGAGCATTTGAGTCCAATAACATTTGTTTGCATCCATATCTGAATTAACAGTCCATTTTTAATGTTTGTGTAGTTCCTGCAGACTCTGTCTCAGTGGTGCACTCAGACCCAGTCCGTCATCCTCCACAACCTGAAGCCTCGGAGCCGGCGGGCCGACGAGACGCGGGAGGATTACCACAGAAACACACGGTATCTCTCTCACACACGCACCCAACGTACATGACCCTTAGCTTCTACTGGACTTATACGGGCAGCTCCTGTGAAAATGTACTTAAATAGGAGGATTTCTGTCCCTTTTAGAACATGATAAGAACATCAGTGGAGGGTCCTCACAAGGCTAGTAACGCCAGCACACACAGCACGGCAGCTCAGAGGGATTAAAAATCTGAAAAGCTCAGAGAAAATGTTGAGATATTATCTTATATTAAGTAGAAAAATATGCACGTTGCCATGGAAACAGCATACGCTGCAAAAACTTTCTGAAAATGAGTAAAAATCACAAAATAAATGTATTTACTCTTAATTTGAGTTAAAAAAAATCAGAGGATTGTCCTGCTAAAGCATATTTTTTTTTTTTTTTACTCTTAAAAATATAAAACTGATAAATTTGCATATAAATATGAAGCATAGAAGACTTCAAAAATTGCTTTTTATTATTTTAACTTGTAAGTGTTTTTATTCCTGTCATTTGAAATTAAAAAGGACTTGACCACAAATGCAAGAGGAGACCAAACAGAGGAGACCAGGGAAGTTGGCACAGGTTTATTAGAGCTTTATGGTGATGAATCAGTGCTGCTCTGAACACAGTGAGGTCAAACCGCCACTGCAACTGGAAGGTGAGGGGCACTGCCGTTGGATTCAGGCTCGGTGGGAAGTGCTACGAGGCTTAGGGTATTGGAGGAATGGGTTACCGAACTCACTTCTCCAGAAAAAAAGGTGTCCTTTATGGAATTCAGTCTGTGTCAATGTTCCAGTGATTGTCTCGTTTGGTGTTACTCAGACTGCGGTTGTTCCTAGATGAACGGAGAAGCTGACTGACGGTACTTGAACGGGCTGCGGTGCAGATGAAACCTTTGCTCGGTGTGAAGCTCAAACGACCTCTTGGGGAGAGTGGATCCAAACCTCCTGTTTGGAATCCCAGCTCAGTTAGAAGCTCAGTTGATCCTTCCAGAGAGTGAAGGTCCAAAAAAATCCAGTTTGCAGGATGACTTCCTGCCGAGAGGCAAAGAAAAAGACAAAGTTAAGGCTCTGGTTGACAAAAACTCAGTTTGACTCAGCAAAATTTAGCTTGGCTAGAGAACCCAAAACTGGCAAAACAAAAACTCAGGTTAGACTCTGCTAAACTAAGCTTGGCTAGAGTACCCTGTATTGGCAAACACTCTGGCGTCGAGGTAGTGGCAGTCAGCAGCTTAAGAACACTCCACAGGTAATGAGGCAATGAGCTGCAGGTGTGCAGGGAGACCCAATGAGGATAGGGCACCACCTGGTGGAGGAGGAAAGGAAACACAAAAACAGACCACACAAACTGGGTTCCTGACACTTCCATTGGCTCAATTGAAGAAAAGATGCACTTATTTCAAGAAAAATTGCCTTTTTTTGCAGTGTGTAGTTCTAACAGGAGTCCAGCTGTAATCTGAAGGTTTGACTGAAGGAACTGAAGGTGTGAGGATCAGGAGTGTTGAGGTCAGGTGGTCTCTTTCAGAAGCAGCGTGGAGCCCGGCGTGGAGGCGCTGCTGCGCTCAGCGGGGGGCAGCCTGCTTCACCTCTCCGTCTCCCAGTGTCCTCACATGCTCAGCGACAGGACGCTGTGGATGGCCAGCTGCTACTGCAGGAACCTGCAATCGCTCACATACAGGTGAGGCTGCCTCTCCCACTGCCCACCTGCCTGCTGCTCAGTCCCAGCGTTTAACTGCTTCCTCTGCCGGCAGGAGTTCCTCAGATCCGGTTGGTCAGGAGGTCCTTTGGGCCCTGGGGGCTGGATGCAGGAGCATCAGCAGACTCCATGTTGCTCCGGCGCACCCCAGGTGGCTTTCTGTTTGATTCCTTTCAAATAAAATGATTTATTTACAGTGATGATTGCTGCCTTGTTAAAATCGACATGTTTAAATGAAATCCTCTGACCGTTATCTTTCGGTTTTAGCCAACAGCCGACTCGTTTCGGAAACCGCTGCCTGCAAACGATCGGCAGATGTTGGCCACAGCTGCGTTCCCTCAGTGTGGGCGGGGCTGGCTGCAGCACTCAGGGATTGGTTACTGTTGGTAAGTCAGAGGCCATTTTTGTTAATATTAACGGTTTATTAAATGTATCATGTGTGATAATAAAACTGAATATTAATGTGAAATATAGAAACAGAACACTTGGGGCAGGATTAAAAATATTCTTGTGTGTTCCTGGTATTGCTGTGAAGTGGGCAGCTGCCCTCGCCTGCAGGTGTTAGAGCTGGAGCGCATTTCTGACCTGAGCCTGCAGGTGGCGACAGAGCTCTGTAAGGCTGGACTGAAGAGTCTGCAGATGCTGATTCTGACCCACACACCGGTCAGCGGCCAGGCCATCCTCCACTTCCACAGTAGGATCCCTTTTCTGCTACTTCCTGCTTTCAGCGTTATTTATCGCATCACAGAGGTTCACCTCCCGTCCTCCTGACCTTCTGTCCTCCTGACCTTCTGTCCTCCTCCACAGGTGTTTGCAGTAACATCAGGTCCATTGTGGTGGACATCTCAGTGTCAGATTACTTTGAGGAGCCGGATACTCAGGAAGCGAAACACCTGTTTGGAGAAATTCTCAGCACTCTGAAGGTGAGCCTTTCTCCAAAGAAAACAATATTTAGTATCCAGAGAAAAAGGAACAATTAAATAAATGTTCCATTAGTTAATTAAAATATGTTTTGGATTATAAATTAAATAATTGTAATTTTGAAAATTTATTTATCAAGCACATATTGTGAATATTAAATGTGCCATATAAAATATGAAATTAAATATTTGAATGTCCCCATAAATTAATCATAGTTTAAATCGGAGGTCTTCAACAGGTGCTCCGCGACCCCTAGGGAGTCCACAGAGGTACTGCATGGGGGTCGCAAAAGTTTTGGTTGATTAGACTTTTTTTTATTTTTATTTAATTTTTTCAACTATTGAGAAATAATCATAAATCCACATTAACATGAATTCAACACACTGTAGTAAACAGATAAATGGAGCCAGAAGATGTCTTTCAGTCATCAATGCACATTCAAGCTGGGCACCGTTTCATTCACAACACCTGTCCCATCAACCAGGAATAAGAAATACTTTAATAATCCCAGGGAGGGATTACTTTAATTTATTACTCCATCTGTAATAGAGTGATGAGTATAAGGACCAGTTTGATAGAACTCTATTTAATACAATATATATAATTAGGGGGTCCTGGCTCCATCTCGCCATCAGTTTGGGGTCCTTGACCTGGAAAACGTTAAAGCCCCCTGATTTAAATGATTAGATGTTATATAAAAAAAACATTTATCTAATCGAACAGAACAGATATAGCATGAAACAATAAAATGTGCAATAATTAACTGCTCCATAAATAAGTTAGCATACATAATGAAATATATACATTTTATCATTAAATGCTATTTAATAGAATACATTAATATTGCAATATGATAATTAGAGTGAAACAGCTACCGGTACGTGTATTTTAGGGTGTTTTTGGCATCACAGGCTGAAATGTTCAGGAACCCCAAACTATCAGTGATGGATTGAACATGTCTAGTTTGTAATTTCATGTTCCCTCAGGTCCTTCAGACTCGGGCCGGCCTTTGTGACGTCCTCCAGGTCAAAGCAGAAGGATTCTCCTGACCTCAACAGCCACACATCCAGGATCCGACTCTCCTTACCTCCAAGTTTACGACTAAAGATGCAGAAAAGGGCACAAATATCTCATTTACAACCATCTTACATCAAAACATTTATTCTTACTGTATTTTATACAAAAAGTACATCTCTATTTTTTCCCGTTTATAGTTTTAACTAAAGAAACATTAGCAGGTTGTTAGATCAGTGAGGCTCAGCAGGACCTTTCTGTCTCCATTTAACGCAGCAGAAACACAGTGAATTCATGGCAGCTCGTTTGTGTTTACTTACAAACCTTTATGGAAGAAGTAGTTATTTCCGAAATACAAGAAGCTGTATAATAAATGTACAGAAAACAATGAGATGTAAATAGAAAGAGGTAACGAGCTGAGATCCACCAGAGTTTGTTTCAAAATCAAGATTTAAGGCCAGATTACAAAAAAATAACTTTATTGCTTCTTGATTTTTGCTTTTTTTTATGAAAAACATAAAACATTGAACATTAGAAACAACAGTTTTGTTGAACGCACATCACTGCCTCTGATATCATTGCTGAACACAGGGTTTTATAAATGATGTATTACATACCATAAACGTCCTGTTTACAACTTATGATTAAAACTAGAATAAATTTTGCTCTACAGATGCAGCAGCGATAAATTGACTGTTTATAAATCCTAACGAAAGTTTCCACTTTCCACATTGAAGAGATGCATGATGGGAAAATCCCCCTGAGGAACGTAGTGTCGTAGTTTAGCGTGGCGATTAAACCAATGCTTGGTCACTTGTTTAAAATATCCCCTTTTCTTCCTAAATTAAATCCTTCTAGCACTTAAAACTAAATTAGTTTAACTTTCCAACTTAACAGCACTTAATATTTATGCACCCGTTTATGTTTTTACTCTATTTTTATAAAATAAGCACAAACTTCTCCTTTAACAAACCCTTATATTTATACTTTTACCTTAAAGTCACGTTCTGCCTAAATCTTTAGATTTAGATAAAAAAATAAATATTACCTCAGTTAAGAAGCACAGAAACACACAAAAAGCACAAATACCTTTTGCACAAGAAGGTGAGGAGTGTGGAATTATGCACTAAAACAAAGGATGCATGAATCAATCAGCGCGGCGGGGGTGTCGATGGAAAATACTTTGACTATTTTAAATATGATTATATGTAAGAGTTTACCTTCAATAAATTCCTTTCTCATCACTTCTGTCTCATCTTTTCCTTTTACTACCAGTCTGAACCTTTAGAGGGCGCCATAACCAGGAAGTGACCTCAATGGTTCAATCAAACATGGTTAATGCATTCTAACTGTAAAATGTTTTAGTAAATCCTAACATCCTGTATTGAAACATTCTGCTGGGACATCATAGAGCTTGCTTTCATTGTTCACACACTGAGCTTCACCCACAGCACTCATTTTATTACATCATCAGGTACCATTGACTGCAGCGCTATCACTATATATGCACACAGAAGCAAGAGCTTTAGTTTCTGTTCTTTGCATTTTTGTTTTCATTGTGAAAGTGATGCAACATTTTATTAGCACCTTTTTTCTCAAGAGAAAATTCTGTCTGTTTTTGTAAACTTTCTGTTGAGTTTGTCCACCAGGGGGAGCTTCAGTCATAAAGCCACTTCATGAACTGGAACAGAATTATATTCAGTTCAGTTTATTTCTATAGCTCCAATTCACAACACGTCATATCAAAGCACTTAAAGTTCACCAGATCATCCAGTCAGATTGATTCAAAGTTTTCTATCTATGAAAACCAGCTGATTGCATCGACTCATTGACTCTTCAGCAATCCCTCACACTAAGCATGCTTGTAGCTATAGTGGAGAGGAAAAACTCCCTTTGAACAGGAAGAAACCTCCAGCAGAACCAGGCTCAGTGTGAGCTGCCATCTGCTGAGGCCGACTCAGGTTCAAGGAGACAGAAGCAGAGACACAAAAGCGAACCAGTCAACCAGCTCCACAGGCGGCCCCGTCTAGGATAGAAATATTCTTTGTTGCTCCTCAATGGATGTGTACAAAGTGAAAGACAAATAGAAGCATGCAGATTAACTCAAAGGTAAAAAGTGAATAAAAAATTTGAATATTGCATTAACCTGTAAAATAAAAAAAATAGAAATGAAATTGTACAGTAAAACTGAATCTAAAATTTTTGAATACATATATTGCTGTCAAATTATCTGTGGTTTCTAGCTTCAGCTCCTGTCCAAACTTGGAAAGCAGCTGGTTATCACCTAGAAGGACACTAGCCACAACCTTAAATCCTTTTCCGTTGTGTTTTATTTGAGGATCTAGGATTGGGATTTAGGTTGGAAATTGTTTAAACTAATTGACAAACAGAAATTGAATTAGTTCAAAACAAACATTTTTAAATCAAGTATTTCCACTGTGGCTCGACCACAAGCACATTATAAACTGAACATTACCAGGCCACAAGCCATACTACAATATCCTCCAACTCAACTTCTACCTTTTAATAAACAAATCTTAATCCCTACCCTAGTTTCCTCCTTACCAGTTGTGTATCTGGTGATTAGACTGTGAGCTGAAACATGTCTGGGAGCCGGTCTCTTCCTTTGTCTGCCTAAACGGCCACACAGGTCTGTGCAGGTGTTTAATCACAGGAATGCGCACCCAGGTCCCAACCCCCAACGCAAGTTCACTCCTCTTTTCTCCCATCATTCTTCTTTTTTGACATGACAATTACTAAAGCTAGGAGGGGGAATCAAAGGAAGACTCGCTTCATTGAACATAACATTTATATATATTTGTTCATATGAAAACAAAAGGCTGTTTGCAAGAATATAAAAGTGCTAAATAGCAGAGATGTGGGCATTTATTGAGTTTATTAAGAGCAGAGATGGTTATAAAGTCTAGTAGCTGCTGAGAGGAAGGATCTGTGAAAACAGCATTAGTCACGAAATCCACCATGAATGTAGCGCTTTGATTGTTTGTTAGGTCAGACCTGTTCAACATGGACACTCTTGATGCCACATCAACTGAACAGTGAAAATAGTTGTTTTTAGACTATTTTTGGGGGTGCTGAATCACCTTTAAATTGAATCATAGCACTCCTACAATATAGGTTGGTTTTTTTTATATGTTGTTTGCCGTTTTTAAAATAAAAAAGTAAAACAAAATCATGCTAAATAAAGAACAGTCTAAAAACTATACAGTACTTGGATTAAAAAAAATAAATTATATATAAAAAGTACTTTCAAGCACAACTGTATCTATTTACCTCGTTAAATAAAATCCATTTTAGGATTGCAAGTCCAAAGAGGGAGAGGGAAGGAGAGGAGCAAGGTGCAAGGTCAGGAAAAGTCCAATAAGACAAAAACACAAAAGTCTCTGATCAGATGTGCTGAAAATGTATGTAGAAACACTGAAATGTATCCTGCCTTTACCCTGAGCGTCTGATCCTAGAATGGCCTCTGGCCTACAGGCTTATAGAGGCATCAGTGCTGAACTACTGAGGTGTCATTCCGCTCATCAAACCATGTTTTAGGCATAAAAGGTCAAATAAAAAATATATTCTTAAGATATTTTTCAGTAAAAATGTACAAAATGCTTCTAACTTTGGGATTTTCAGAGATTAACAGTCAAATTTTTATATAATAAACAAACTTATGTGATTATTATTTGATAAATAAAGGTTTTAACTAAATCAGGATCCCTCTAAACCTTCTTCTAAGAGTATTTTCTTTCGCCTGTGATATTCAGGAATAAGCTCTGCCTCATTCCACAGAGGAGGGCCTGATGTTTGCAGGAGATAAACCGGGCGAGGAGAACAAAGGTCAAGTGCAAAGGTCACGCAGAGGTGTGGGTTTGTGCAGTTAGTACCTGCAGAAGCCAGGCAGCATGTGATGAAGCGGCGGTTAATACTGGAGCGGAAGGACTCTGAGGACGAGGGTTTGCTCTGCAGATGCTGGGATGGTTTTCCTCAGACGGAGGCGGCTGCTTCGCTACCTGCTGCTGTCCACCACGCTGGCTCTGCTCCTCCTAATCAGCTCCTTTTGGCTGCGTAAGTTCTCCTCTGCTCCTCGGAGCGCTCTGCCATGCTGGCTCCACCTACGGTTAGTTATTAGTGTTATCGATGACGCAGCAGAAACACCGGGTCATGGTCACCTGCAGGGATTACATTCATTCAAGCTGGTAACTGTTTGAACATCGTCTGCAAATCTGTTAGAGAATCTGGGCCTCAGTGGATTTATTTTAGCAAGTCTCTATTTGCTTTTTCTGAATGCCAATTCTTTTATTACTGCTTGAAAGTAAAGCTTTCCTTTAGAGATAAAGCAAAAGGTTTATTAGCAAATTATTGCTTTGCTGATTAATAAAGTCTGCCATATTTACTTACTTCTCAGAAGTGTAACCATGTCCTCAACAACCAGTCATTAAAGGAGGCAGCTATGAATCCTCTGGGTCAGCAGGTGGGCTGCAAACTTTAACTTAACAGCTCAGAAGAAAAGCAGCAACTTGTGCATACCTCTGGCACTGATTTCTATTTATTTAATGGATTACTGATTGCCCGAAAAAAGTGAAGCCACTGTCCACCATATTGGTACTCCCCACTAAAAATGTCTACATGTGAAGCATTTGGCTGCAAAAATAAGCAGTTTGTCGGCTGTGGGAAAACGTTCCACAGAAGATTTGACAGTCAGTGGAGGAACTATCCAAGAAAATCCATCTACACTGCAAAAACAATCTAGAAATAGGTAAAGATTTCTTAAATTAAGTGTATTTACTCTTAATTTGAGTAGGTAAGTAAGAGGATTTGCCAATGAAATGAGTATTTTTAATTTTAAATAAGATAATTAGTTAAAACTCACTTGAAATAAGACAATGCAATTGTTTTTTCTTATTTTAAATGTAAAGTGCCTTGTTCCATTGGCAAAGTGTCTCATTTACCTCCTCAGTTCAAGAAAAAATACACTTATTTTAAGAAAAATTGACTTATTAAGGTTTAAATTTTTTGCAGTGTATACACTGATTTATCCTATAGTATAGTATGTAGGCAGAGATGGTAAAAGTACTCTTCCACTTTCCGTACTTGAGTAAAAGTACAGATACTTGTGTTAAAAAAAATACTCTGGTAAAAGTGGAAGTAATGATTAAACTTTTACTCAAGTAAAAGTAACAAAGTACAGGTTTGTAAATTTAACTTTCTTAAAGTATAAAAGTAAAAGTAGAAACCACTTTTTTTCATGCCGCTGCCTACATTTTTAAAATGGATGTCTGCCAATAGACTCAGATCTCCTCGCTTGTGTTCATTTTCAATCATCTCGTCCGTCCATGCTACTATGCTAACGCCACCGCCACTAAAGCTTTCGCAATGATTTGCGTCAGCCAATGAATACCGCCGACCAATCTGTCGCATTCCATCTTGTAGTGGTGCTGCCAAATGCAAAACGTAGATTCCCATCCAATTAGATTGAATTTGGTATTGATGACGGAAAAATAATAACGGGTAACCCATTGAAATGATTCAAAAACTAAAGTAAACGAGCCAATTTTTAAAAAGGAGTAGAAAGTAAAGCTATATTGTGTAAAAGTGTAAGTGAGTAGAAGTAAAAAAGTCACCATAAAAATAAAATAGTAAAAGTAAAAGTAAAAATATCAGAAAAATTCTATTCTGAGTACAGTAACAAAATATTAGTACTTCTCGCTTCCCATCTCTGTATGTAGGGTAACATTAGTCTGGCTATCTGGGACTGACTCCAAAGACATTGACTGAGGTGGTCATTGACATTGTGTCTAACGTTAAAAAACAGCATCTACACTAGAATAAATCAGATTAGATTAGATTATATGAGCTTTATTGATCCCTCTGCAGAGAAATTCACTGCTCACATATTGGCATAGAAGTTACAGAAGGTGCAAACAAGGAGTGAAAAAGGTGCATTAAGAATAAACAATATACACTCACCGGCCACTTTATTAGGTACACCTGTCCAACTGCTCGTTAACATCACTAACTTCTAAGCAGCCAATCACATGGCGGCAACTCAGTGCATTTAGGCATGTAGACATGGTCAAGACACCTCCTTGCAGTTCAAAACAGAGCATCAGTATGGGGAAGAAAGGTGGGATTTGAGTGACTTTGAACGCCTGCATGATTGTTGGTGCCAGAAGGGCTGGTATCTGAGTATTTCAGAAACTGCTGATCTACTGGGATTTTCACGCTATCAACCATCTCTAGGGTTTCACAGAGAATGGTCCAAAAAGAAAAAACATCCAGTGAGCTGCAGTTCTGTGGGCGGAAATGCCTTGTTGATGCCAGAGGTCGAGGAGAATGGCCAGACTGGTTGGAGCTGATAGAAGGGCAACAGTGACTCAAATAACCATCACCTTGCTACACCCAAGGTGGGCAGAAGAGTTACTCTGAACGCCAGTGTGCACGTCGAACTTTGAGGCAGATGGGCTACAGCAGCAGAAAGACCACACCGGTGCCACTCTTTCAGCTAAGAACAGGAAACTGAGGCTACAATTTGCACAAGCTCATCAAAATTGGACAATAGAAGATTGGAAAAAACGTTGCGGTCTCTGATGAGTCTCGATTTCTGCTGCGACATTCCGGATGGTAGGGTCAGAATTTGGCGCCTACAACATGAAAGCATGGATCCATCCTGCCTTGTATCAACGGTTCAGGGCTGGTGGTGGTGGTGTCATGGTGTGGGGAATATTTTCTTGGTACTCTTTGGGCCCCTTGGTACCAATTGAGCATCGCTGCAACGCCACAGCCTACCTGAGTATTGTTGCTGACCATGTCCATCCCTTTATGACCACAATGTACCCAACTTCTGATGGCTACTTTCAGCAGGATAATGCGCCATGTCATAAAGCTGGAATCATCTCAGACTGGTTTCTTGAACATGACAATGAGTTCACTGTACTCAAAATGGCCTCCACAGTCACCAGATCTCAATCCAATAGAGCATCTTTTTCTGGGATGTGGTGGAACGGAGATTCGCATCATGGATGTGCAGCCGACAAATCTGCGCAACTGTGTGATGCCATCATGTCAATATGGACCAAACTCCCTGAGGAATGCTTCCAGCACCTTGTTGAATCTATGCCACCAAGAATTGAGGCAGTTCTGAAGGCAAAAGGGGGTCCAACCCATTACTAGCATGGAGTACCTAATAAAGTGGCCGGTGAGTGTATATACAGTATATCAAGATAAATAAGGGTTAAGGTGCAAGTGTACATGTATCACACACAATGAAAACAAAATAAAAATAATTTAAAAAAATCAAAATCTAGATGTTGTCGGAAAATTTTTATCTTTCTTCTATTATATATTAATTTATCCTATTTACTCACTATAAAAGTTTTCACTCAGTCTGTTTCTCTCTCAAGGCCACACCATTCCCTGCAGAATGTTGTTTGTAGACCAGACATAGCTTCTTCCCATAACAATCCAGATTCTTTTCTCAAGGTTTATTCATAACATGTTACTGTTAACCAAAGTGTGTGTAATTTGTTATGACTCTGACTGCTTTTCCATTGTTGTAAGTAGGGGGGCACGAAAGACCCCTGGCCAGATCAGAATGCTGTGCCAGAATAAGTATTTTTTCTTAAAAAATAAGTGCATTTGTTCTTGATTGAGGAGATTAAAAGTAGACATTTTGCCAACAGAACAAGACAATTTACACTTAAAAAATAAGAAAACATAAATGCATTGTCTTATTCAAGTACATATTATCTAATTATCTTATCCATCCATCCATTATCTTACACGCTTGTCCCAATTGGGGTCACGAGGGGTGCTGGTGCTCATCTCCAGCAGTCAATGGGCGAGGTACACCCTGGACAGGTTGCCAGTCCATCACAGGGCAACACAGAGACACACAGGACAAACAACCATTCACACACCTAAGGACAATTTAGAGAAGCCAATTAACCTAACAGTCATGTTTTTGGACCGTGGGAGGAAGCCGGAGTACCCGGAGAGAACCCACGCATGCCCAGGGAGAACATGCAAACCCATGCAGAAAGACCCTGGGCCAGGAATTGAACCCAGAACCTTCTTGCTGCAAGGCAGCAGTGCTACCCACTGCTCCACTGAGCAGCCTAATTATCTTATTTTAAGAGTAAAAATACTCATTCCATTGGCAAACTATCTCATTTACTTACTCAAATTCAGGGTAAATACATTTAATTTAATACATTTTTTACTTATTTCTAGAAGGTTTTTCCAGTGCACATCCACCTCACTTTGAAGTAATCCTCAAATATTTTGTATACCCAAATGGAAAAGCAAATAACTTAGGAACTATAAGCCCAAATTACATGTGCCATACATTATTTGAAAGCTAATACCCTCCAGTTTCTGAATAAATAGAATTGGGTGATAAAACACAATCCAAGCTGATTCAGTTCAAACATCTTCAACTTGTTTTTTTTAATTCTCAAAAATAAACATGCTTTTTTTGAAGAGCAGTAATAAAGACCTGCTTGCTTCACTTCCACCCGTTATACCAACGGCTAATCAGCAACCCAGTGAATAGATAGAGATCAGTGGGCTCCAGAGACCCTTTGCTTCCTCCATTCAGGACCAATAATCTGAAGCTTCACTGATGTTCACCATCGTTTGGCTTTTTGTTATTTAGCGTAAATCTGAGAATCGAAACCCTTAGAATAAGCAGCTGTTTCTCAGAGCTACTAGAGTCGGCCAATGCCTCAGCTCTGTCTCATGTGACTTCAACCTTCTAATCCTACTGGTGCAGAATGCTTTCATGTTGAATTTGCATCATAACCACAAGTTTATGTCTATTATGAATAAGTCAAAAATTAAGAAAAAGACAATTTATGTAGTTTTTTTCCAGAGAAATTAATACTTTTATCCTGCACCACTCCAGACTGTCTCTGAATCAGAATCAGAATCAGAATCGGGTTTATTGCCATTGTTAGTGAAGGAGTTCACAACTAGGAATTTTTTATGGTACAATCGTGCAACATGAAACATATAATATGGAATAGGTAAATAAAATTATAAAAATCTCTAAAAACACTGGGGTATAAGGCATGCAAAAAAAATACTACTATATACACTTGAGATAAAAATATGGATAAATAAAAAAATATATATAAAAAGCCTTAGTATATAGGTGTGTGACTCTTTGAAGGTATGCTACCAATGTTTACTACCTTTTTTTAATTTCTCTGTTTGTTCTTCAGCTCAGGGCGAACTTGAGAAGCTGCGGTTCGCTCAGGCAGCCATGCTTTGAATAACTTCAGCCAAACGGTATGACCGGTCACTACCTGGCCGACAGGGACACATACAGAACTATATGAGGAGTATTTTAACTGTATGACCGGGCAAATGAGCCGAGTGGTTACAAAACACAACTCTCAAATTAAGGATTTCCCTCATAACGGGAAAATCTTGCAGATTACTGAACAAACATCTCCGTAGTGGAAAAATAATCAGGCTTAATGGGGGATCCAAAGGTGCTTCAGGAGCGAAAAAATAAAAGCTGACGCCGCACTCCCCAGTCCAGCATCTAGGCCTTCTCACAGCCTACCAGAGTTACCGCCAAAGGTGATGATGGGGCCGCTCACAGCTAACCTGTGTCTATCTTGGCTGACCGATATAGAATATAGAAATGAATGGATTGGTTAACACGAGGAAAATAATATAAAAAGGAATTCATCTTCAACAAGACATTGTTAGCTAAGCCCAAACGATGTCTACATTTGGGACGAAAAGTGAAAGATTAAAAAGTCATCATTTTCAGATTGTAGAAAAAGATCAATGTTTAAAGCTGGAGCTATCAGCATTTTTTCAATGTCTCTTACTAAACTAAAGTCGGACAAAGTCAGAGCAGGCCTAACTTCGGCCAATTTTCAACAACAGCAGATCGGACTGGCAGCCCCTAAAGCAACTTTTAATGGTGTTTTTGGGGGTAGAATTAGAGGGCGCATTGTCAGCTGAACGGATCCATCCCTCTTACTTTATGGAAGAAAATCCTTCATTTTTCACAACACAGAGTAGTTTAGTTATTTCCTTAATAAATATAATCAATAATAATCACTCTACTCAGAGTATCCTGATAATAGAGACTGTTTGCAACATTTAAGTGAAAACGGAGGAAATCTCAAATAGGACAAATTTATGACTTATGTTTTTACTCACTGCTCAAAATCAGAATAACATAAAACATAAAAAGAAAAAAATATATACAATAGAAATATAATTCAACAATTTTCAGAATAAAAGCAAATATTCTGAATAACTGTGAATGGTTTTCAGCCTCTGGATCCTCCCGTTCTGGCTGAATGGCTGCAGACAGCAGAAGAAGAAGCGGTCTTCATAAAGGAATGTCCTGGACAGACGTTTCAGGCCAGGAAGCTGCTGCTTTATCTCAGATCCAGCTTGGCTGAAGATGGCGAGGACATCCTGCTGGAGCCATACCTGCTTAGCTGGGATCAGCTTCTCAAGTAAACAAGCAAACTGCATTTAAAGTCTGGAAAGGAGCAACACTAAAGACCTGATAGATGTGTTTAATTAACTCCTCCAAACAAAGACAGGCTAGAAGATTCAACCTTTATAGGACAAGTTTACACAAGTTGTATACCCCTTACAAATGGAGTCCTCTCCGTCCCTCAGGGAGGTCTAGAAGCACAAGATCTATATTCAGACATTCAGCAAAAATGCTGCTACATGGCTCGGCATCTTATTTTAGCATTTGGCCAATTAGATGAGCCCTTGAATGATATAAGTATATTACCTACTGGAAATTAAGTTGAAAAAAAAAAATTAACAAGTGAAGAAAAAAAAGGTAAAAAGCTCATTGAAAAGTTAAAAGGTGAGAAAGTTAAAAAGTTACACAAACTAGTTACGGTAACAATTATATTTAGGTTTATAATGTAAAAAAAAAAATAAGAGCCAGTATCAACATTAATCCCTTTAAGGTTATGTTTGTGTTGTAGTGGTTATCATCTTCACCTCACATTCAAAAGGTCCTCGGTTTGAAACCAGGTGGAAACACCATTTATTAGATTAGATGAGCTTTTATTGATCTCACAGCGGAGAAATTCACTCGTCACATATTGGCATAGAAGTTAATTTAACTTTAGTTTAAGAAAAAGGTGCATTAAGAATAAGCAATATATATACCGTATATCCAGGTATATATACAGTATATCAAGATAAATAGGATTAAGGTGCAAGTGTACATGTATTGCACACAATGAAAAACAAAATAAAGATAAGAAATGAGGAAAGCTTAAAGGAAAGCTCTGTGTTTACACCTTGAAACTCTATCTCACCGGTTCTTTTCCCTGAAAAGAGATCACTTGGGACAAAATCCTTAAATAACACTTCATAACGTGAATGTATTAGGGAGGCATGACAACAGGTTTTGATATAAACTGTAATCTTACTCAGGATCAGAGAAGTTGCTCTAGAGTTACAGAAGGCAGCCCTGGGCTCACCTCTCAGGATGTGGCCCCGATTAAAAGATAAAAGAGGAATTTTATACACATCTCCAGTTTGCCACATCATTACATCATCACATCATAGATGTTAGCAGATGAGTAGACATCCATGCCTCCGGCCTCGTCAAAATATTTTACTTTGTTCTTAGCTGAAGGATGCTGCTCTCATTCCATTTCCAAATCTTTGCCAGGTACAGAATAAAGAATATAACTGTATTATAATTAGATAAACTTTTTGGAAAAACATCATTTCTACGCTAAATAGGCAGCTAATATTAGGTGTAATAAACTCACATCATCAATGATAATTATCCTAAATTATATATAGATGTATTTCCTAAATGTGTTTCCTATTGAAGCACTTTTTTTTTACTTTTCTATATATATCAGGGGAAGATGGTGTTTCTTGTTATTACATTGACATTAATTTTTGCCATCAAAATATCAAAGGTAATAAGTTCTTCTCCTAGATACCAATAAACCTATTGGCTTAAAATTTAGATCAGTGCCCTAAAAAGGGTTAAGATTGTGTCTATTTGGCTTTTTTTTCTTCCGATTTGGTGATGATTTAGTATTAAAAATAAATGCTGTGCTACAGAGGCAGTTAGAGATTTCTTAACACCTAAAAGGTCTTTGCTGTGTGCTTTCTGGAACATTCCAGCAACTCTCCCAGAAATTGCTAATCTTCTTTTGTAAGAGCGATGCGAACAGCAACTTTAATCTTCTTTTTGTAGAAGCGTCACGAACAGCAACTTTAACAGAGCTTACATGCTCTCACACGCATTTAATAGGCCTTCCCTCTCGGGAGACGGTACAGGGGTATGTGCTTTTTTTTTAAGTGGAAAGGATGGATCTTTACAAAAATGTGCTAAAATCCTCCACTATACCTTTAAATCCTATCCCCAAGCTAAACTTTCTTGAAACTTTAGCCATTGAGTTCAAGAAATAGTATCCAGGTTGGTCCGGGAACATAAATAGACTATTCTAAAGAATGTTCCAGCTGAGTACCAGCTAAATTCAGAAATATTTACATAAGTTCGTGGCAAGTTCAAAGTTACAGGAAAGTCGTCTATACATCCCGGAAACTATTATGTAGTGTTGCAGGATGTTGTTTAAATTCAAAAGACAAATCTCCCTTGATTTCTCTTCTGTATGCAGACGCTGATGGACAAAGAACTAATTCAGTTGGAACTAATCCATAGATGTGAGCAGAAACTAAAGCCAGCTGTACGATTTTTTTACCCTTTTCGGGCCGATTCTCCAGTTGTGCGAGAATTTTTCGATTGGGCTGATTTTCAGCCTGATCGTGCGTCGTGTACCGGGGGTAACGAGGGGTGATCAGCCTCTCACGACCACCTCCCGATCAGAAATCTTGAGGTCGGGAGAAAATCAAACAGGTTTGAAATTCATTCGGCCGTAAGGTGGTCATGGGCGAATCGCTCAGTGGGCAAACAAGGATTCTTCTTCTTCCTCCTCTCAGACGCAGAAAACACAGAAGCATGTTTTTAGACGTATTATCAGTGTAAGCAGGTAGATCGCATCAGAGTGTCGGGTTGCACAGTGTAAGAACAAACATCGTGAGCTGTGAACTCGCACTGTACGATAAAACTGCAGGGTTTTGTCCTACAGTGTGAGCTGTAGCTGCGTGCAACAATTGAAAAAAATCATACTGTATATCCGGCTTAGGAAGATTTGGCCGTTGCTAGCTGGCTTATCCCCACAGTTTGTATTTATGAACCTTAGCTAATTATAAGTGCAAATCTAAAATCAAGTTGAAATATTGAATACTTTCCTTTTTTATCCTCAGCTTCATGGAGTCTCTGGGAACAATGGTCAGTTTATTTTCTCAGAAAGTGAAAGAAAAGACTGAACTGATTCGAGAGCTCTCCCTGAAACATGGTTTAGAGTTTCAAAGGGAATCAGCGGGTTCCTCTGGACTACAGGCCACAGCAGCATTTGGATCAAAGACAGGGGTGAGACCTAATGTCTAAGTCTTAAACATGTAGAGACCGGTTTATCTACAATTTCAGCTACATTCTCTTCTAAACTATTCCCTAAAAGGTGTACCGATCTGTTCGATCCATGGTGGAGGGGGAGCTTAAAGCGGGCCAGGTCAACTTCTCCTATCGAACGGATTCAGGCTGCAGAACTCTGCTGCGGCTGCATCGATCCCTGCTCTGGCTGAAGATGATGTTAGAGGGTTTGTCTAAAGGACCAGACTCTGAGGGACGATACAAAACGCCTGGAGAGCTCAGCAGGTAGCAAAACTATAACAGATTAATCTAAAGTAGAATTGATAATTATTTAGACAAACTTTTCCAAACAGTAGTGAGAAGTATTATTCACAATATGCCATTACTTCAGATGATATAACTAAACACTCCATCTCCCACTACTAAAGCCTGGTTAGTAGGTGTGGAGTTTGGAAGCTGAGGCAGAGGCAATTCAGCAAAAACACAAGATTTATTTTACGTCTGCAGGGGGAGAGGAAAAAGCTCTGACGGAGGCAAGCTGAGTACCGACATTTATACAACAACTCCCAATACTCAGACGCCCTTCCAGGGGCATACAAAAAACTTCCTCACACACGAACATTTGGAGGAAAACAACTTCAGTTCATCAAGGACATTCCCTGATAGGTCAATATATCCTTCACTGGCCAGATAAACATTGCAGAACAGGTGTCTTCTGTTCACGGCATGAGGGAGGCTGTGTGACCTTGATTCTTTATTTCTCATGACTCGTGAGCCTGGAGACTGGTACAAGACTTCTCTACAATCACTCCTATTTAGGCAGAACAAAGGCACACTTAAAATATTTCATCTCACAATTAGGCCGAGGAAAAACACAATTTCACATAGGACATACAGGAGAGATAGAGAGCAAAGTTTAAATAACCACTGCATTTTGAACTGTAAAGTGCCTTGAGATGACTTGTGTTGTGAATTGTAATTATAAAGATGCATCTGGATGGATTTGGAGATTCCTGTGGAAATTTCTGTTGGACAAAAGAAAACAAACTAGAGATTACTTCCAGGAACTATTGGAGGACTGATGAGTTAGGCATGTCAATCCCAAGCTTTACACTAACATATTTAAAATGTGAGGCCATCTGAACAACAAGTAAAGTTTGGTCCAAATTGGATCATCAATGGGGAGATGATCCCAAATGCAGTTCCAGTTCACCCTTCAACCTGCTTGAAAAGCTGTGCTTGAACCTTTAGAGAGCTAAGAGTGAACACATATCTGAAAACCTTATAGAATAGGAGAAATTCACTCTCTGCATATAACCCATCCCTGCGGGAAGCGGTGGGCTGCCATCGAGTAGCTGCCATTCAAAGTGGCAGTCTGTGGGAGTGAGGCTCGAACTCACAACCTCGGGTTTCAGTCTGGAGACTCTCCGTTAAAGAAAATTTGGAGCCGTTCACCAAACGAACGTCCAATCAGCGTTGGCTTTGAGGCGGGTTGAGGTGTGACGCAACGAGACGCGCGACAGTTCAGTCTAGAGAACATGGCAGCTTCAGCCGATGAAACTAGCGTTAGCGTGGCTATCGAGCAAGTTTTATCGGAATTACAGAGTATTTCTTCACTGAAAGAAGAGCAAAACACTGCTCTGGAGTCTTTTCTCAGAGGAAAAGATGTTTTTGCTCTTCTCCTGACTGGTTTCGGCAAGAGTAGCCTGGCTGTTAGTACGTCATATGCTTTGTTGATCTGATTGGTTTATTTGGCCCGTCTATCACCAACATAGGCCAATCAGCTAACCAGTATTTTCGCCCCTTCCCAAAATTACTTCAACGGAAGGTTTCCAGATGGATATGCCGAGCAAATCCATCTGGCGGAGTCAGGTTACGGGATTCCAAGCTGTATGCCCTAACCACTAGGCCGCCACTCCCCGTTTTTTTGTTTTTATTATTGGGTTTAATACAGCTCAGTGAAGCAGTTTTTCATTGCCCAGAGATGCCTATAAGGTGGCGCTGGCCCCCCACCACCCCTGGATGCTCCGTCAGGCGGCGGAGATTGTGTTCCTCGCTCTTCCCGACAGAGAGTACTTCCTGCAGCTGGTGTGTGTGAAAAAACAGGAGGAGGCCACGCCTGTGCTGCGCATCATCATCCGAGCCCTTTCGGTAGTGCACACACGGACTCAACGGATCCTTAAGAAGTACGACATGTTGGAGCTGCCCTGAACACGACACGGCACCCTCTGAAGACTGAAACATCCTATCACTACTCAGCAAGAAAGACAATAGAGACTTTAGAAATACTGGTGTTCTGGAATAAAAGATATTTAATGCTTTTTTATGTTGATGGTACAAAAATGCAAGTTTTTAATGAGGGGTAATTTATTAACTACTGTTTTTAACAGCAGTAACATATGTAAGATTTAATTTTATCTTTAATTATTAGCGGGTCTCTGCCTTTTAGCTAGTTATTCTAATTATATGGTATGCCCTCGGGGATAAAATAACACTTTAGGTAGACACCAAATACTTTGGAAGATCCAAGTCTTGGTTACTATGGTTACCCATTGTATTTTGGAGGAGCAGATGGAGAAGCAACTGAGACAATTCTTGTATCTAGACTTCCTAACCAAGCAGTAAACCTTGTCCTGACCACGCTCACAATTATTTGTGTCAAAATTGCTGTGGAACCTGAGGAAATAGTCTTTACAGACATTTTAACATCTGCGTCTTACAAGGCTTTGATTTACTCCACTCTGTAAAGCCTTGAACTCAAACGCTATTTCTAAATATTTTAAGTGAAAAAGCTTCCTGGATGGGAAGAGAAACATCTTCAAACTTGGAAACAAATGCAGTGGGATTGTTTTTTTTTTTCAACTGATCCTGATTGGACAGAGGCGCCAAATTGTTTTAGGAAAATATTTTTCAATTATTCACTCCAGTTAAACAAAACGGATCGACGGATTTCACTAAGTCGGCATTTTATTACATCTTTGCAAAGAGAGAACAAGACGTCATACAGCCCTTAATGCATGGTAATCAGCCCTGTTCTGATCTGGCTAGTGTTTGTCTTCCTTACTTACAATGATGGAAAGAAGTCAGAGTCAAAACAAATTACAGATACTTTGGTTAAACAGTAAAAATGTTATGAATAAATCTTGAGAAAGGACCTGGCTTGTTATGGGAATAATAATAATAGTATAACTCAATATATGAAATAAGAGAAATCTAAATTTTCTGACTACACGGTCAATGGACAGCTCCACTCCTCTCCAAGTGTTTAAGACATTTGGCTGACGATCAAAAGATGTGGCTACAAAATCGATCACTGACCTCCAGCAGAGACGTTCCCACTACAAAGTGCACTGAAGGATATTCTTATTATTGGACATGATGTTCATTATGGACAACCCATGGCTTGTACAGAATTCCAGTGATGGAACACCACTCAGAGCTGGGGGTTCATTTCCCCCTTACCACAACCCTCCAGGTGTCACTGTCATTTCCCATACGGGTGTTGAAGCCCAAAGAAGAATGACCAGATTCCTGAGAGGGGCTCCCATGCACCCATGCAAGGAAGACTATAGTGAGTAAACAACAAAATGCCACTAAGAGCGTCAAAAACATTTAACGCCAAAATTTGGATGCTGCGTAAAACGCTGGTCGAGATGTTTAGATGCTCGGCGCTCTGGTTGTTTATCTGCTCTTGTACTTTGCCCTACAAGAATAAGGAGCAGCTTGGCTTTATTTACTTTGCTGAATTTGGAGAAAATTGCTTTAACTGTTTTAAGCAACAGAATTCACCGCAAAACATCTGTGCGGTTAGTTCATCAGGATCATGATCCAGCTAAAATATGCAGTTCTTGTTTGGAGCGCCAGACCTCCAGCATAACAGCGGACGGCAGTGCTGGGAATCCCAAATGAAAGCACTCTGAAGCGGCCAGCCTATCGGGGATTTCCTGCTACCGTTCAGAGCGGCTGGAGTGAATATGGTTAAATATGAATAAGGTTTGTGGTAAAAAAAATGCAAGAACTACCAGAATATAAAATCTAAAATTTTTAGTTTAATTTAGGTATTTATAAACTGTTTCATAAAGAGGTGTTTTAGTGCAGCGAATGATCAGACCTCCACTCTTTTCCTTGAACATAATAAACCATTCTCCTACTTATTTTTTTTAAACCTTTGGAGTCCAACCCCTTCATATTTATTTTTCATATGCAGGCAGCTCTAAAGTAGGTCCTGGATCAGTTTTACTTATAAGTGGACATTCCGTAAAAGTTCAAAAATATCCACTGGACTTGGTTTCCAAGATTTGAAGACGTTTCACCACCTCTCCAGGAAGCTTTCTCAATTCAAATGTCTGGATCCGCGAAACGAGTTTGAGTCTTATATAGACAAGGCCTTAGTATCGCTTGGAAACATGCAACTGGAAACTGATGAATGGGTCATTTTAGTTCCATTGTTAGCCTGTGATATCTGAAACCTGTCTATGATTGTTAAGGGGTCAGTCGTTTAGGAGGTATTGTTCACCGGCTGGAGCGGGTAGGTCCCTCGTTCCTCTGTGATGGGGTGGGGGTGTGTGGCAATATCTGGAAGGGATCATCTCTCTATAACTGAATTGTAAGCGTTTTTGGAAGCTGGAATCTGAGTCCACCACCTCTGTTTAAAAGTTGGTTTTCTCTCTAAGCATAGATGGCTTCCTTTCACACCCCTCCCAAACCACCTATTTTCTACTACTTATCCAGAATGTGAACATTCTGGTCCTCAAAAAGGAAGCTCATCACTTGTCCACAAGGATGTAGAGTGTACCTGGCATTAGTCTTTTTCAGAGAGAGGCTCTTCTGTGTTGGTATACGGCGCCTGTAGAGAGAGGTTGTTTGGTTTCTCCAATATAAAGATCAGAGCATTCTCTAAACAAGCTGAGACAGCATATACACCACTCCGCTCATTTGAATTGAGCGGAGTGGTATGAGACATTAATTGAATCTGAGAAAGTTTTTGGAGAAAGCGCTAAGCCGCCTTCAAATCTTGGAAACCAAGTCCAGTGGATTTTTTTGAACTTTTACTGAATAATGACTATGACCTGGATGACTGAGAATCTTCATCAGCTTATAAGCTGGACACTAACGTCAAGCTGCACAAGTGTTCGATTCCTTAACTCCAGTGTGGAACCCAGGGAAGCTCTGATGCTGGGACGCCAGGACGCTCCTACACTTCGCAACACTCCTGATGCAGGATCTCTAGACACAGCTACACTTTGCAAGCTTTGATGCCCAGAAAGCGATGGGTGTGAACCATAAGGGTTACAGCAGAGAGGCCTGCTGATGGTGGTGTAGGAGGTAAGGTGTAGAGCTCTTTGAGTTCAGAATGCTCTAAAAGATAAACGACTGCTGTATTCGAGGAGTGCTCAAGGATTGTGTTTAATTAATAAATTTTTTCCCTTCTAATTTGACATTATTGGATAACCATCACATTTAAACATTTTGAATTGATCAACACAAAGTTAAGGGATCTTTAGGTATAAAGCATAGTAAAGTCTATTTCCGTTTTTCATTGTGATGTAACTAGTGTTCAAGGATCTGATGGATTCAGGGCAGAGTTTTCCTCCACCTGGTGACTCTGCGAGGGATTCCCGATAGGATTTTCCTCCATCTGGTGACTCCTGGAGGAATCCAGGACAGGATTTTCTTTCATTTGGTTACTCTGAGATGGATCTAGGACTGGGTTCCCTTCCATGCGGGGACTCTGAGAGGGATCCAGGACAAGGTTTTCCTGAATCTGAGAGGGAACCAGAGAAGGGTTTGCTTCCATTTTGCGACTCTGAGATGAATCTACGACAGGGTTTTCCTGAATCTGCTCACTCTGACAGGGATCCGGGACGGGGTTTTCTTCCATTTGGTGACTCTGAGAAGGATCAAAGACGCGATTGTCCTCGGTTTGGTGAGTTTTCATGTGAGTTTTTAGACAGTGGCTTTGGGTGAAGGCTTTATCACAGACATTGCACCTGTAGGGTTTGAGTCCATTGTGGGTCCTCATGTGGACTTTCAGGTGTTCTCTTCTGGAGCACTCTTTCCCACAGACCTCACAAACAAACTGTTTGATGCCTCGGTGGATCTTGATGTGGCTGTCCAGGTTGGCCTTCTGTTTGAAACGGCGGCCGCACTCTTGGCACTCATACGGAGCATCGTCAGAGTGAATCCTCATGTGTTTCTTCAGGTCGCATTTGACCCAGAAGCCTTTGCTGCAGACGGTGCAGACGAATGGCCTCACATTGCCGTGAGTCCTGAGGTGAACCATCAGCGTTCCTTTCCAGAGGAACGTTCTGCAGCAGATGTGGCAGAGGAACGTCCGATCCCTCTCCTGGTGGGTCTTGCTGTGCACCTTCAACGAACCCTCGAGTTTAAAGCGCTTCCCGCAGATCTCACAGGCGTACTGCTTATCTTCAGAGTGGGTCAGCCTGTGCTGGGTCATAGCTCGGCGAAGGCGGAAGGACCTGTTACAGACGTCGCACACGTGTTTTTCCTTATTAGTGTGCAGCTTTTTGTGGGACAAGAGATGCGATTCCAAACCGAACGTTTTGAGGCAGATATCACACTTGTAGGGTTTATTTTCCACATGAAGCCATTTGTGATAATTCAGTGAAGCCAAATTTGTGAAGGTTTTACTGCAAACTTTGCATTTAAACTGACTCTCCCCTGTGTGCTTGGCAATGTGGAGGTTGAGGCTCTGGATGGAGACAAACGTCTTCCCACAGTGTTCACAGCTGTGGACGTTTTGGTGATTTCGAAGGTGTTCTTTCAGCTCATCCACAGACACAAACTTCTCTCCACAGGCGCCACAGATGGCCTGAGGATCGCTGGCATGATTCCAGACGTGGCTGATCAAGCTCCCTATCTGTCTGTACCACGCTCCGCACACTTTACAAGACATTTTACTTTCCACAGTCCTTTTCTTTACACCGTTCTCCTTCTTCTTTTTTCCTCTTTTCCTGGGAGTCTGAGGTTTAGGCTCAGGGTTCCAGTTGTCATCTTCAGCTTCATTGTCAGGGTCTGCGCTGTTTTCGCCCGCCTCCATTACGTCCATACTTTCAATAGGGCTGCAGATGGAGGAAATAAAAACAACTTACCATTATGCGAACATCTGGCTGCACAAAATGAGGAAAACCTGCAACATTGGTACTGAATGTTGAGACTAAAACGAATTTAAAATGACTTAAAATAGAGAACTTTGCCAGAACTACCCTTTTTTCCCAACAGTGTCATGCTTAGCACATGAACTACCTTGAACTACAAGGCCTAGGTGAACTTAGACTACATTTGCTCCCCTAATTACCCATAAAATGTGATAAAACAGGTCATACAACTTCGTTGTATTTACCTTTCTTGGACCCTGGTGTCGTCACCTGTCATGACCACAGGGTTGACTGAAGGACCGTCGTCCATTTTCTAAAACAAAAAAGGTCAAATAATTAAATACAGTTGCATTTTTACCCTTTATGCATTAGGGATGGAACAGTTTCTGAAAACGTCCGAACCGTCTGCTTCACGACTGTCTCGTTCGAGTTCGGGCGTGTGTTGCGTTAGGTTCATAGGGGAACTCCAGAGCAGAAGGTGGCGGTACTGCGACCAAAGCCAACCACCAGTAGTAAACAAGAAGAAGAAGAAGCTAAGCAGCATAGCCGGGTGTAGCAGAAAAAATCAGTTATTGTGGAGAATTGTGTGGGGGTATGGCGAAAGTGGGAAAAGAACAGGAGTTGGAAGACGCTACCAGCAGCACTTTTATAGGTCTGCTGTATGGGACCACTTTTGCATTTAGAGTGACCTACGCATGACGGCGGAAAGAAAGTTGTGGATAAAAGTGCAACAGTGTGTAAGCATTGTGCAACACGTTTTGTTTATGCTAACAGCAACAGCAACACGACTCAACATGTCAGGCTAACAATCAACATGTACCCGAATCAACCCGAAAACCGTGAAACTAACTAAAACCGTGGATTTTGTGAACCGCTCCACCCCTATTATGCATTAATTAACTTCTTAGTATGTAAATTCAACTGAAAATACAGGATTTTCTGCTCTTTTTTTCCCCAGCAAATGCTAATTACAGGAGGCATGTGCAAGTGGATGCACACTGACGGGATACAAGTGTGTCGGTCAAAAGAACCTGAAAAAAGAACATTCTAGGTTTTTTTGTCCTTAAATGGAGTTCCTTTTGAAGATTGTGACACATCTGTAAAGAGTTAAAAGGCCCCAGAAAAGTCTAAACTTCCAATCACTAAACATATCCATGTGCTGTGGATATGAATGTTGACTCTGCGTTAATGAAACAGTTGATATACAGTCCGCTTTCTGTGTTTAAAGATTCTGTTAAGACATCTACACCATGAGATAAGCCCTGCCCCTGAAATTGCCATATTTGGTGTGGCCCCTGCTGAGATGGTGATATCTGGTCCACAATCAGATGCCATTGCATTTTCATCCTTATTGGCCAGACGTCTCATTTTGCATAACTGGAAGTCAGAGAGGCCTCCCACATATAGCCGCTGAGTCGAGGATGTAATGACTCAAAACTCAAGAAAATTAAGCACAAGATCAGGGGATCAACCCGGAGGTTCTATAAGGTCTGGCAGCCGTTTCTAAATTATTTTCACTTACAATTCCTTGTTGGAAACTCTGGGACATAATTAAGTCATAGACTCTGTAACCCTACTGTAACATGTCGATATTATTTTTATTTTATTATTTTTTGTAAATTTTTTATTTTTTTTGACAGTGTTATTGGAGTTTATTTTTAATATAGGGGGTTATTGTTTGGCTGTTATTTTATATGAACAATTCAAAATCCAATAAAAATATTTGAATAATAAGACATCTACGCCATAACAGCAACAATAATGTCAGATATTGATGTCAACCTGATGATGTTTAGTTTTCGATTTTTTCTTCTGATGTTTCAAAGGGAGAAAAGTGGCCTGTTGGATCATTTAGAGACAGAAATCAGTTAACATTTTAGAAGAATCCTGGGGAATTCAGGGTAGTGGTGGGCTAGTGGTTAGGGTATAGAGATTGGAATCCTGAGGTTCTGAGTTTGAGCCCCACTCCTACAGACTGCCACTCTGGGTCCCTGAGCAAGACCCTTTAACTCAACACTACTCCTCAAGGGGATGGGTTAAAATACAGAGAATACAGTGAATTTAGTTGCTCTGTACTTGTGAGAGTGTAATGAAAAGTATTAGTTCTTAAAAATGACGATACTCCATCTGTAAAAAGCAGCTGATTGGAAACAACCCCAAGCTAATCACACTGTTCAAGCTCTAAGCTAACGTGATTTGCCAACTAAAGGCTTGTTACATAACAACACTGTATTACCTCGCTTTTTATTGAGTGCAGTTTAGTTTTATGTTTACACATCGCTGTTGATGCTCCAACAAGATATTTGTTTTATACAAATGGTTGTGAAGGTTATTGAGGTGCGTGCATCTGTCTTCCATCTTTAAAACACCATAAATATGCAATATTTCATAATAAATTAATATTTTGTTGTAAGAAAGGTGATATTTCATCTTGTATATGCCCAGAGCTTTTCTAAGATGGCATAAAGAGCAGGATAAAGGAGTTTTAGAAGACACCACAGCTACCTCCTTCAGTATTACTTCTTAAAAAGAAAAAAAAGGATAAATGTTTGAAGCATATTAACCATAACAGAATATTTTCAGTGCAACCAATTCCACCCAACAGAATCTAGTTTGTTTTATAGAACATCAGATATGTTAGTTTCAGTAGAAAACCGGGTGATGTATCAGAGACTCTAGTATCAGACTGAAGGGTTCTGAGGTTGAGTCTGACCTTCAGACGGATGTAGAGCGTCGGGTTTCCACTTGACCTGTGGCTGGAGCAGATCTCCTCTGGGGTCAGAGTTTTCAACGACAGAGGCAGCAGCTGTCTGTTTTTAGCAGCTATGAAGATGTCAAAGGGCTGACCAGCACCCAGCTGAGGGAAGGTGGACCTCAGCAGGTCCATGAAGTCCAACTCCTGCAGCCCACGAGGACACTCCAGGTCCGAGACGCAACTTTTCTGAAACACTGAGGAGGAAAAGGAAACGTAAGGAATGACGGACTGTCCGTCTGTCGGCCAAGAAGCTACTGTTGATGTTTGAGCCTTACCGGTTCGAGAGAGAACCTTGGTCTCAGAGTCCTCCAGGATTCGGATCCTGAGAGTCAGATTGTTTGGAGGGTTACTGGTCCTGGTTCTGCCGGATCTTCTCCCTGCAGATTGGGCCTTTAAGGGAACCGACCTGCAGCAGGACGACAAGTTAGACTCTGATCAGCTGGACGTTTCACAGACTTTAAAAACTGAAGAAGAAATACTCTTCTAGGGCTGAAAAGATGAATCAGCTACTGAAATAATCATCAACTATTTGATAATTGAATCAAAGCTTTTATCTGAAGCTAAACCCAGGTCACACCGCTGGCGGATGACTTTTTAATCTCTGATTAGATTTTTTCCATGTAACTAATTGCGTATAGAGAGGCTCCGGTTACGCAGGATGAGCAGATCTGTGCAGATCTGTGCAGACTTTTTTTTTTCTTTTTACTTCTGTTTTGCACAAACTGAAACAATTTTCCCAATTTGACTTTGAAGCATTATGAAAAGGTTTAAAAAATAAATAAGTAAACCACTGGCACAGCTATAAAGCAAAGCCTTGCTTAACTAGTCTGTGCAGCATCTCTAACCAGAACAGATAGAGAAATTCTATACGTCTATATTAGGGGTGGGTAAAATAATTGAAGAATCGATGCATCGCAATTATTACACGCAAAATTCATAATTGATGAGGGAGCCCCTCAGAATCGATTCACCTCCTGACCGTTGGGGGGCGCTGTCTACACTGTACACAGAGGTGAAGACGGCTGTGTTGGAGTCGCTAAAGGCTGCTGAAAAAGTCGCGCTGACGTGAGATGGCTGGACTTCAAAGCGACTGACCCCTACATAACCATCGCTTCTCATTTCATATCAAGGGAGTGGGAATTAGTTTCAAATGTGCTTCAGACCAGGCCGCTGATGGAAGTCACACAGGGAGCAACATAGCGAACATGTTGATGGAGGCAATAAACAAATGGGGCATAACCGGAAAAGTAGCCGCTGTTGTTACAGATAATGCTGCCAACATGCTAGTTGCTGTCGATATCACTGAGCTATTACATGTTGGCTGCTTTGCCCATGTGCTCAACTTGGCATCCCAGGCTGCTCTTCAAACTCCTGGAGTCACACGGCTTCAAAAATGTAGTCCTGTTTCTCTGACTGTGACTAACTGGATGTGCTCTCTTCATCCTCTGACATGGGAGCTGGCTCGGAGCTCGTCTGCCTGGCTGTGTGTTTCCTGGACGGAGCCGCCTGTGGAGCTGGTTGACAGTTGCCTTTTGTATCTCTGCTTCTGTCTCCTTGAACCCCAGTCGGCCTCAGCAGATGGCCAGCTTCACACTGAGCCTGGTTCTGCTGGAGGTTTCTTCCTGTTTGCTGGTGAAGATTCTCAGTTATCCAGGTCATATTCATTCCAAAAAAGTTAAAAACAATCCACTGGACTTCGTATCCAAGTTTAAAGACATTTTGCTTCCAATCCAGGAAGCTTTTTTTAATTCAAAACTTCCTAGATGGGAAACTACTCCTGCTTTCATGTACTCGTGAAACGTCATCAGCCTCAGCCCTAGTACTGTTCCAATTCACAGGAACAGTAGACGGAGAACGGACAAAGTCCCTGGATGTTGTTTTCGCCCCTCCCTCTTTACCCAGCATGCATCAGAGCAGACTTGTCCACTCTTGAGATTGACAGCTGTCCCAGCTTTCAATGGAGCGCTCACAGAGCTCAGAGTATCAAGTTAAAAGGTCTCTTTTCTGTTGCCGTTGTTCAATAAAAATACGCTTTAAGATCATTTCAGGCAAGAAAATTATATTTTTAAGCGTCACATTTACCCATTTAATGCGTAATAAAAAATAAAAAAAATTCCGATGTTGAGAGGACTGCGGCAACCAGCGGAGATGCGAGGCTAACCGTAGCCCGGGCTAACTGCAGCCCATCTGCAGCAGCCCTCTCTCAGTATAGTCGTGTGTGAAGTGAAGCTTTTCATTTGATTTGTGTTTATCTGACTGTGTTCATTACTATTCCCCCACTAAATAAAAAAAAAGTCTGAATGTAATATTATCTAGAGACTATTAATTACAGTAGGTGAAATGCAGCTCAAGACGAGCTGAGCGTGTGGTGATGTCATCAGTAAGCCTCTGTTCCAATTGACCGGGATTAATGCTGCCTGCTCCTGTTCTTCCAGAGTCCAGACTTTCCTGTTTTCTTCTCAAGAACATACTTGGCGAGGACACGAGTCCGTACTTGTGTTCTTGTGCACTGAGAAAAGGCCACAGGGTCAGATTAATACCTTGAGGCTCTAAAAGGGTTCAAAGGTCGTTAACTTCTGGGTAAAGGCCACGCCCCCATGGCACCGGCCAACATTTCTGTGTCAGATGTTTGATCAACAGACATATAAAGCAGAGCTGCTGTGGATCAGGGAGCGCTGATAAAAGCAGACCTTAAACAAACAGGACCGTCCTGAATTAGGGCTTTCAGCTCGTCTCCATGGAAACTCCTGGCTCATTGTTTGAGTTTCTCAAACTGCTGTTATCTATCCCTCGCTATAGTAGGAAGGTTCAGTCTGACCGACTGTTCCCGGCCATCTGCTCCACTTATCAACGTCACATAGACACATTAACTCCTGCAAAGTCAAACCAGTTGTTAGGGAACAGTCTCACTGAGATTAGGGGTTAGAGGTGTTGCTCTTCACACCATGAAACAGGTTATAAAGAAGGCAGCAAACACTGGTTAGACGGGAGAAAAGCGTTCCCCGTCAGCCTGTTCTCATTTCTACAGAGTCATTAAATGCTGACTGAGTGATAATCTGTTAGAAATATTTTATTTATACTCCGTTTGTGTTCCATGGGTTGTGTTCTAATGAACTATTATGATGTATAATGTGTGATTCATCTTTTATTAACTCTTGCTTAAGATTGTTCCAGATAAAGGTCATGCAACGGACGGGTTGTAAAAGAGGCCTGAACATCCTCTATCACATCCTGGGTTGTAAAAGAGACCTGAACAGCCTCTATCACATGTTTCTTCTTAACATGTGTTCAACTGTAAAACAACCACATGCTTTGTTTTAACATATGTGCTGAGGTTTAAAGTAAGATCCTTTTGTTTCCCTTTCCCTTTAGTTAAACCTCAGCTGGTGTAATTAGGGACATCCCCTTTTCTTCAATAAATAGCAAGGAGAAAGCTGAAGACTGCAGAGTGGGGTGGAGATTGTAAACTCTGCATTCTCTGTCTACTCTCCTCGCGAGTAACTAAATTAATTGTCTCTGTGCCTTCTTTCTTTCCCTGCATGTATGTATGATGTTATTTTAGGTGCTTTGACCTGACATAATCGCTGATCTCCCTTCTTAATGTTTTAGGGATCAAAACTGGAGGAAACGGTTAAATAATTTATTTAAAATACTTTTTCAATAATGGGGGGGTAGAGTACTAAAAATAAATGTTACTTTTTTGTCAATGTGTTAAAAATGATCTGTTTAAATCCAGTCTGTAGAAGAAGCACAGTGCTGGTATCCCTGGACCTCAGAGCAACATTTGATGCTGTAGATCACTCTATTCTATTACAGAGCCTGGAAAACTGGGCTGAATCTTCTGGTGGAGCACCCTGTACTCTACAGTATTTAGGCTATTACTTCATTATTAGTTTTACAACAAGTGGTGTCCCATTTGTTAGGGAGAAAATCTTCACTTGCACTTCCCTCATTGAGTGCACTTCCCGGTGGAGGGAACTCGCTGGAGAAATGGGAGTGGGCCTAAATCCTATGTTTGTGTCAGTAGGTAACTTTTCATCTGAAAAAAAAAAACAAAAACCACATGCAGGGTTCCTAATGGTCCAGTTTAGGGCCCCTTTTATTTAATATTCAATATCTACATGCTCCCCCTAACTGGGATCTTAATAAATAACCATAAAAGTTACTACAGCTGTGCAGACGACAAACATCTGGATGTTACCGGGTCATCAGCTGACTATCAACCTCATTTAAGCTCTGGGAAAATTCAGCGAAGAAATCAAAACATGGATGGGAGGAAACATGGAAACAGCACATTTGAAAATACACGGACTGACCATGTTGAAAAATGACCAACATTGGCCCATGCTGATGTTAATGCTGATATATCAGGCATTCCTTGTATTCCTTCTATATTTCTGGGATTGTAGTTTTCATTTCAATCAAGTTATTTTAATTGGATTATAGTAGCCTGGGTGCCATTCTCGAACTTAGTCCCCCCACAAGGTTTGGAGGTCGGGGAAGTTCGGTCTGGCTCTGCTCCATAGTAGCGGCTGAAAGTATTATCAACCCACTCTCTGGCGATCCAATCAAATTGTCAGGGCGGGCTTTATACGATGATGGACAGATGATCAACAGGAACGAAATCAACCACGTGACCAATGCGCTTAGAGCGATTACAAACAATGGCTGCCGCTGGAGAGTTGAGGTGAGTAGATTCTTGCTATTAGGATGCTGTTCTAGAAGATATCGGCCAGCAATTTAATTTAAAAGAGGAACAGAGAAACGCCATCAAGGCCTCCATCTTCTTATTCTAGGCGTGAAACTGCACGCTTTGATTTTTGTTGACAACAACTATGCATCGCTAACATACGTCAATACGCACTCCGCTGCTCTCTTATTGGATGTAGGTATATCCAATTGAGTGCAGAGCCATTTTTTTTCCTGGTTCGCTCAAAACACGCCTCCATAATCACAGCTCTATGGAGCAGAATCAGACTCATATTCTGACTAGAATTGAGTAGGACTACGCCAGGCTAGGATTATAGTAGAAATTAGAAAAAGGCGCAAATATAATCCTAAAAGATTGACCACAACCACTGTTAGGTTTATTCAATGATGATTATAAAATGAATGTATGTACATATAAACATTGAAGCAAGGAGATGCTTCACTCTGTCTTGTGATTCAGTCAGTGGAGCATCCTGTCTTATGATCTGATCAATTGTCCTTTCAGAACAATACTCTGTGTTGTAACCATGTTTTATTTTCTGTTAATAAATAAGGCACTGCAAGGAGGGGGGTTGGAGAGAGAGTTGAAGTGTTGGGTTTGGCTATTTCCCCTTCTGCAGAAGCTGTTTGAAAATCCCCTTCTGTGTGAATTCAGTCCCTCATTTACGAACCTACATCTTTGAACCTAACAACCACTTTCCACCTTACCCTATTGTAGACAATGCTGGTTGAAGATAGAAAACATGTATACAGATAAAATATTCAATAGTAAAGTAAAATAAATAGGATTTTCACCCTGAGAATATCCTAAAATGTTACTCCTAGCTTCTATTTGAGATGGTTCACCTTCAGCTGACTTGTGTGTCCAATTGAACTTATTGCTGTAAAGCTGAGGCCAAATTGTAAAAAGCTGTATAAATATGATTAATCTAAACTAAATCAGATCATAGAGAAGACGGATTTTGAGTGAAACATGTTTGTTCATGTCAGACAGTTGACAAAATCTCATTATTTTAATGTTTTCCATCTACAGATCGTGGTCGTTCATTTTTCATTAAAAGCCTTCGTCCTCTGCATCAGTAAAGCTTACTGGAACCCCTCTGCTCACTTAGACCCTGGAAGATGTTACCTTGAAGGTAATTCAAAGTCTGGGTCCGTCAGCTCTTCCTGTTTCAGTCGGGAGGCTTTTGGTGGCTGTTTATCTTTGTCTGCATCCTCATCATCAGCAGCATCGTCATCATTCAGAGGCACACAATGGATGTTGGATTCATCCACACCTAAACAAACAACAGTTACAGCCTTGTCTGAAGCTGTGGGACTAGAAAGTTTTATCTTCCAGGTGAGTCCTACCTGTGTTCTTCTTCAGCTGCTCTTCCTCCACCACCTCAGAGCTCTGCAGATCTGAGAGCAGATCCAGGTACGTTAAACACGGCTCTAAAACTCTAACTCTGGGATATAACCGGAATCCCCACAAGCTTGAGCCTGCTTTCTGGTCCTTGGCCTGAGGCTGCAGGGCCTCCAGCTGCTTCCTCTGACGCTCGATCTCCTTCCTGAACCCTGAAGCCTCCTCCTCAAACTCGGCTACGGTCCTCTGCACCACCTCCAGAACCTCTGTGGTGGCGGCGCTCAGCCTCTTGGTGATGATCCTCTAGCAGGTTGCTGCTTTTGGGCGAATTTGAGTCCTTTGCTGCAAAAAAAGAAGACACATTTTTCTGTATTAAATTAAAACTTTTAGGAACTATATTCACAGTGAAACACAGAAGTACCTAAAAAAAAATAAAGATCCATTTGTGTCATTCAAAAACTGAGTTCTTGTAAAATAAAAAATAATAAAAAAAAGAAATAAAACCCTGAGGAAAACTCTCTAGCATAAATCTGGGTCAATTGGAGAACAGAAGCTGGGGGTAGGACGTCGCCACGGCTCAGCTAGTCTGCAGCTTCATTTTACCTCCTGTTTATATGAATAGTCTCCTCGCATAATATTAGATTCAGACTTTTTTCATTTAGTGGGGAAAAATATTATTTTTAATGTGGATCTTTGTTTCAGGGATAACTAGGATTATAAAAAACAGCTTTTTTCTGAACTATGTGTGTTCTCTACTTCCAAACTCTTTCGAGCATCTCTTCATCCAGGCCTTCGATAAGAAGTTTCTTTTGAATGGATTTGATTAAACTTTTAAACCTCCTCGGTATAAAATAAATATTGTGATGGAGATGAGAAATCTGCTTCCTCTGATTTGTTGACCAATAGTTTGCATCCAATCTTTCTTTAACTAAACAGCCTTAGATTCCGGGAATTTATAAGAATTATAATATAATGTGTAGTTTCTGATCTGTCGTTACTATATTTTAATTTGACAAACTGGATCTTCTCGACGTTCTTTTCCCTGTTTGGGGCGATTGCAATAACGGATCTTGACCTGGAGCTGAGCAGAAAATCAGCTCTGCTCCATATTTGATTTAGTGATTGGCCGGACGGAGAAGACGACGCGGACGGTTAACGTCTTGGGAGGAGTAGCGCTGGATGTGGGAACAGCTCTCATTGATAAACACCGACAGACAAGCGCTCAGCATGACGTGCGTGAGCGGGGAGGAGCTTGATGGAGGATGTGGAATCTGGGGAGGTAAAGTTCTCCACCCTTCTGCTGTGTGTGAAAAGGTGGAGAAAGGTGCAGAGCTTCAGTGACTGTCTGAAACCCGTAGCTCACACTACAGTTACACGCCTGGAAGCAATTGCAGAAAAAGACATCTAATGGAGACGCTAACATGCAGGGCGGCCTTTTGTGACGTGAAATAAAACATTTCCTCTACCTCAGAATTGACTGGACAATTGGGAGGACCCACTGATTTAGATGATCCACCCGTGGAAATAAAAAAGATCCTCCTCTATACCTTTAAATACTACGGTAGTATTGAAACACCCAGATTATTCTAGTTTACTATGAAGCTGGATATGAAGTGTGATGTATTGAGACCTGGCTTGCAGACGTCATGTGACTGGGGTGCGTTCGAAAACCCTTT
>JAGKQL010000050.1:4849220-4900185 GCA_018398635.1 Cyprinodon brontotheroides | reverse complement strand
TTTATCTTATAAAGCTTACAATTTCTTCCAATCTTATTTAGGAATTTTGTTAATTTATTTCATTCTCATAACTCTTGTGTTTTTTTTCAGTTATCAATTTTGTTTTCCAATCCTTATTAATTTTCAGGTTATTCCTTTTAACTATATTCTGTACTAATTACTTCTATTAATTTTATTGTACCATATTTAAGCTTTATCTATATTATAATCTTTTTTATTACATTATCACCCACCCCTTACTTCCCTCAATTCGACTCTTTCACTCTACACACTAACACACACAGACCAGACAATGATTATATATATATATTTTACAGTTCCTCAGCTCTTTCCTCTACACACTAACACAGACACTTTTAAGACAAAAATGATTATATATATATAGGGGTGCACTTCTTTTTTCCTCTACTTCCACTGCAGTGGCATCTGCGATTTTCCTGCTGCTGGCTGCAGGTAACGGAAATGCATAGGCATCCTCGGATGGTCAGCGGTACTATTCTGGCTATCCCTTGAATCTGGCTATGCGTAGCCTCTCGGCACCTTTTCTCACTGTTCCTCCCCAAGTGGCGCAAATACCTTTTTCCTCACTTTGTTCCTACAGTGGCGCTTAATACCTTTTCTCACTGTTTACAGTGGCATATTCAATACCTTAATACTACTTAAGCCTTCTCGTGGAGCACCCTGACTACCTTAGTCACTGATACCCTCACGTAACACGCGTACACTATTGGTCCAGTACACCTGATTACAGATTGTCCTATCATCATCCTGTGAAAACCGAAAGCTTAACTTACAATACTCAAACACAGAACACAAACACTTTTAAAACATACAAGATCATATATACATATATTATTCCAACTTCTACCCGTTTGCTCTTAGGAAAATTACTTTACAATTTGGAAAATGGAGAGCTTTTGTGACCTGACCCCACAAGCAGCAGTCGGAGGCTGATTATAGCGAATTGACTCACCTTCAAATGGTGAATTAAAATTGAAGCTAAGTTTTATAAAAATTCAAAGTTCTTAAAAAGCAGAAAAAGTCTCAAACAAAGATCAAAAAATTCAGACAGAGGGCAGCTGAGTCCGGGTCCAGTGTTTATTGCTAAAAACTACACATTTACACAGAGCTGGTGAGCCGAAGCTGAACAACTGATGAAGCCAGCTCCCTTTTATACATTTCTTATCGGTGGAAAAACCCCTTCAGAACATATTTCAGTCATTGGTAAAGGTCACATTGATATTTATCTGCAAAACACGGTGACATTCATAGACACATCTCATACTTGTGAGAGCACTCTCTCAGGCCATGAAAACATCTGGTGCATTCAAATCAGAAACTTATGACGGTTTAGTCAAAAACATGTCAGCCCTTGCTTCAAGCCATGTCAATCTACCATACTGCTCCCCCTTCGTCTCATCACCCTTTATGGGACCATTACTGCTCCGTGTGCTTTGAAAATAACAACTCCTTTGTATGGCCAGATTTTTGCTGAGCTGGACTACCTTGGGATGTCAAATATTTCATTTTTATTGCGGGTGCTTTCTTATCACTAAGGGGCCTTAACCCTGCGCTCTCCTGCAGGTTCCCCTCCTCTGAGCCAGGCGCAGTAACTACACACACTCACTGCTCTCTGTTTTTCTCCTCTTAGCCTTGAACTGCTCTGTTTTTCTCATTTGTGAAAAACAACTTTAAACTTATAAAACATTAACTTTATTTTATCTTATGATTAGTGCAGATTAATACACAACACTATCTGTAACCCTGAGGCATAGAGGCAAAAACTGCATATAGGTCAGGGCATTGATGGCGTGTTGTAGTGTATTAATCTGCACCTAGGGCTGCAACAACAACGAGTCGATAAAATCGATAAAAATCGACTTTGTGCACAAAGCGCTAAGGTCTACTTAATTTTCATCATCGATTAGTTGTGTCGCTAGCGATTATGCGTCATCCGCTGCCGCCATTATCACTGCCACTTGACTGAAAAGCGGGGAAGAAAAAAAAAGATACTGCAGAGCGAGTCAGCGCCGCAGGTGCGCAGTGTTTCCAACTCAGCTTAATTTAGTCGCTATATTTAGCTTACTTTTCAGACCCCTCCAGCGACTCATTTTTTTTTAAAAAGTGACTAGCGACAAATCTGGCGACTTTTTACGGTGTTACTGGCGGCTTTTGGAGACTCTTACGTGAAAGCATGTATCGTTCCCTAATCTTGTCCTCCAGCGGCAGCTGCTGCCGTGGGGCGCCTCCCCTCTCCCAACCCCGCTTCTCCCGCAGGAATCTCTCTCATCGCTGCAATCAGAGCCGCAGGATGTACTTGGAGAAGCATCCCGCTGCAGCCTGTTTCAGCGTCCAGACTGCAAATGAAGCGCGCATGTGCCGGGATTGACGGTGCAAATTGATCACAATAATTAAAATAGCCTTTATAAATAAATTATCTTGCAAATTATGAGGGCAAGGCTTTTGAAGTTTAAATCTTCTGGCAAAGATAAAGTAAAGAAGATCCTGCAATTTATTTAAGTAAAGTATAAAATCCAGCAAGATCAGTAATATGTCAATTAATTATCTGCCACATTCCCATGTAAATATCTGTCTTTGGAGGATGTGTTTTTTAGCACCCCTAGTTCTCTCTCATTTTTATTCCAAATACAATTTATAATTTGGAATCACAGGGCTATTTTTATCTATATGGTTCAGTATTTTCTCAAGTAGCAACTTTAACTGCTATACTTTCCTGTCTTAAAAGGCAGAACTCTTCTAGTCTAAAAACCTCATTTGTTGAAATGGGGGGCCTATTGTTTGAACCCCTTAGGGGCTTTTAAAAACAAAAATGTCTTTTTTTGCGTTTTATGAAACAAAGTAGCCTATATTTTGTGGATGTACAGCTACATTTCTCATGTAAGTTTATGTAGTAGTTTTAACACAAACATTTATTTTTTCATATTGCACCAGTACAGTTAATGAGCAACCTGTACTTGTGTTGCTTGTTTGTTCTGTCTAAAATGTTTATTTTTAGAAAAAATATTATATATATATATATATATATATATATATAATAAAATAAAAAATATTTTTGTCCGATTCATCGTTTATTCGAAAAAAATAATCGCCCGATTCATCGATTTTTAAAATAATCGTTAGTTGCAGCCCTAATCTGCACCAATGATTAGAATAAAATAGAGTTAATGTTTTATAAGTTTAAAGTTGTTTTCACAAATACATTTATAAAAACCCTTCAAGGCCAAAAAGGAGAGAAGCAGAGCAGCGTGTGTGTGTGTATGTGTGTGTAACTCTGCACCTGGCCTTTTAGACATAGAAGCACTCTCATTAAAAATGAGTTATTTGACATACCAAGGTTGCCCAGCTCAGCTAAGTTTAGCCAAACTAACTGTGATCAATTGAGTTGTCATCTTCAAAACACACTGTGCAGTACTGGTCATAGAAAAGGGTGATGCTTTGCTGGGACATGGAACACACGGGAACACCAGAGTGATACTGACCTGGCTTGAAGTAATATTATGGTCTTAGATCACATTGGAAGAAAGGCTTAGTTTTGACATATTAGTAATTAAACTGTCATAAGTTTCTGATTTAAGTGCAGCAGATGTCATCATGACCGGTGAGACCGCTCTCACAGAAATGTCATAATCATAAGTTAGCGCCCCGGCCCACACCTAAGACAGCAACCCTGGCCTAAACGCACAAATTTTTCAGTACCAAACCAGCCTCTTCATCCACACGGCCGGGCGCTTCGGGTCTGTAAATCCATCTTTTTATTCAGCCTTCAGAGTGGGAGGAAGATTTCGAAGCGCCGTTTTAAGCGTTTCCATCTTTGCAGCTCTAACCGCTATATTTTTTTTACAAGCATGCGTCATAGTGTAAGCCTCACCAAGCAGCATGCGCCACCGTGTATCACAACAACAATGGCCGTTAAGCTGCTAATGCTGGCCTCACCCTGCTGTCGGACTTACAACAGAATCTTCTTCTTCTGGAATATCTCCAGGGAAGAACAGAGCAATATTTCGACCACATAGTTCAGCACTTGAATTTGACTTAACCAAGAAAATGGACCCACAGGGCAAATCCATGTATAAATATTAGTGCGCATATGCCCAACATTTCGTCGCCCATTTTTTACTTTGGCACCACAGGCGCCACTTACAGGCCTTGCATACATTTTGCAGCGTTTTCATGCATTCGCCAGGTGGACGCTCACATTTATTTTATGTCTCCGTCTTTAAACCAAACGTTTTGAAAATATGGCGTTTAAGTGTTCGTTTTGACTTCGTGTGGGCCGGGGCCTTACATTAGATGAAAGTTTTGTTTTGACGGGTTGATAATTAAGAATATGATGTGTCTATAATTTAGTAGCAATAAATGTCATCATGATTTGCAAAGAAATGTCACCATACCCTGTAACAAAGACTGTTGATTAAATATATAAAAAATATATGCTTTGAAAGGGGTTTTCCACTGATAAGATAAAAATAATTGGTCTTACCCGAAGAAAAACACCTGAAATGATGTAAACAAAGGAGGAGGCTTGGGGGAGGAGCCCCAAGCCCAATGAAATGTATAAAAGAGGGCTGTTTTCACCATTTGTTCAGTTGCTCACCGGTGACCAGCTCCGTGTGGTTGTGTTGTGTTTTGCAATAAAACACCCTGGACCTGGACTCAGCTGCTTCTGCCTGATTTTTGGATCTTTGTTTGAGACTTTTCTGCTTTTTAAGAACTTTGAATTTTTACAAAACTTAGTCCTAATCTTTAAGTCGTTAAGAAGAGAGATAATACACGACAGTGTCAGTTTCTGATTTGGACAGCTAAGTATCCACCTGGTGCAACACATAGACTCATGAGGTATAAGAAGCAGGAGATGACGTTTGAAACTGGCTCAAAATTTGCTGGATTCAGCGGGGCGTGATTTTTGAGCCCGACAACTGTGTGCAAGCTCTAAGCATTTTTTCTCTGTCCTATAAACGACCTGATCTGGAATAAACTGTTATTACTTTTTTACTCCTGTTTTTATAGTCCTTTTATATATGGTTTTACCCAGTTTGAGTTAAGAGTAGTAAATAACTTGCTCCCAGGAAAAGAACCGGTGAGGAGGCCCCCGAGGGCGCTACAGCCTTCCTTCCAAGGGGACATAACAGTTTTATATTTATATATACACTACCATTGCCAAAAGTATTTTGCTCACCTGCCTTGACTCACATATATGAGCTTAAGTGACATCCCGTTCCTAATCCATAGGGTTCAATATGACGTTGGTCCACCCTTTGCAGCTAGAACAGCTTCAACTCTTCTGGGAAGGCTGTCCACAAGGTTTAGGAGTGTGTTTATGGGGTTTTTTGACCATTCTTCCAGAAGCCATTTGTGAGGTCGCGACACTGATGTTGGACCAGAAGGCCTGGCTCTCAGTCTCCCCTCCAATTCATCCCAAAGGTGTTCTTACTCCGGTTGAGGTCAGGACTCGAGAGCCAGGCCAGTCAAGTCCATCCACACCAGACCCTGTCATCCATGTCTTTATGGACCTTGCTTTGTGCACTGGTGCACAGTCATGTTGGAAGAGGAAGGGGCTGGCTCAAAACTGTTCCCACAAAGTTGGGGGCATGGAATTGTCCAAAATGTCTTGGTATTTTGAAGCATTCAGAGTTCCTTTCACTGGAACTAAGGGGCCAAGCCCAGCTCCTGAAAAAAACAACCCCACACCATAATCCCCCCTCCACCAAATTTTACACTTGGCACAATGCAGTCAGACAAGTACCGCTTTCCCTGGCAACTACCAAACCCAGACACCGCCCATCAGATTGCCAGATGGAGTAGAAGCTGACTCAAGCCACCTCCAGAGAAGCAGCCTCTCCACTGCTCTACCGTCCAGTGGCGGCGTGTTTCGAGCACCACCGCATCCAACGCTTTGCATTGCACTTGGTGATGTATGGTTTGGATGCAGCTGCTGCGACTTCATGGAAACCCATTCCATGAAGCTCTCTTACTGTTCTTGAGCTGAATCTGAAGGCCACATGAAGTTTGAAGAAGTCTGTAGTGATTGGCTCTGCAGAAAGTTGGCTTACCTTCTTAAGCACTATGCTTGGCGTCAGCATCCGCTGACCCCGCTCCGTCAGTTTACGTGGCCTACCACTTTGTGGCTGAGTTGCTGTCGTTTGCTCCCAAACGCTTCCATTTTCTTATAATACAGCTGACAGTTTGACTGTGGAATATTTAGGAGCGAGCAATTTCCACGACTGGATTTGTTGCACAGGTGGCATCATATCACAGCTCCACGCTGAATTCACTGAGCTCCTGAGAGCGACTCAGCCATTTCTTTCACAAATGTTTGTAAAAACAGTCTGCATGCCTAGGTGCTTGAATTTATACACCTCGTGGCCATATGGAAGTGATTAGAACACCTTGATTCCAACTAATTTGGATGGGTGAGAGCAAATACTTTTGGCAATATAGTGTATATATATATAATATATATATATATATATATATATATATATATATATATATATATATATATATATATATATACAAACACATCCAACTTACACAATATAATGATAAAAAGAAGAATATGGGGGAGCTATTGTTTCACACGGGTCCCCTTTAACCCTTTAGAGTAGGACACTACAGGTTTGAGCTTATCACCATGAGGCTGTAACAACACAGAGGTCATATAACTTGCTTTACCGTCAACTGTTTGGATGAACGGTTTTTGATAATTTTGTAGAGCTAAGACAGTTGCTGAGAAAAGTTTGACTTTTAGCTCTGTGAATTGCTGTTCTGCTTCTGGGGTCCATTAAATTGGATTGTCTCTGACATAGCTACTAGTGTGTCATAAAAAAGCTTAAGAGCAGAGCTTTTTTGCATAATGTGGAATCCAAGCTCTGCAGTAATTGAAAAGATAAAGATTTTAAAAGAAAAGATATTTTTTCTATTTTCCAGCTCGCCTTAGTTTGATGTGCAACTTGAATATTTTCCGAGTATTTTTCACAGCTTGAATTCTGTTGCCCTGTAAATGAAGCTCAGCTTCGACAGAGGATGACTGAAATCAGAGTTTTTTTGTTTATAAAACTGTGAATTAAAAATAAGCACTGAGAGGCAATATGCAATGTTACATCTCCGATCCAGACCGATCTTTCAGTTTTAGCTCATTGCCTGTGTACCAATGTGTAGTGAATTAATACTGCACCATGAATAGAATATAGTGGATAAATGTCTCACAATAAATATATTCGTGTTATAATGGTCAGATGGTGTGCTTCAACATGTATCTAAGATAAAAGTAATATGTGCATGGCTGTTTGAAAGGCTTTGAAGATAAGATTAGGAGGAATTTCGAAGAATATGGTATGGTTTTTATTGGTTCCGCTTATCGACAGAACCAATAATGGCGAGCTGTTATTTATTTTTTTTATAAAAGAAAAAATTGTCAATTTTAACGCTTTATTTAGAATACAAAACATAAAATCGTAATAAAATTTATCCTGTTTAAAAAGAAAGACCCATGAAAGACAGATTTAAGACATTTTAATATATCAATTAAGGCCTTAGTTTTATTTTTGAAGAATTCAATGCCTTTAAGACTTTTTAAGGCACGTGGGAACCCTGTTTTACACAAAAAATACACGTTAAACTACCTCAACAGGCATGTATTCCTGTAGTCATGTACAAAAAAAAACAAAACAATTTTATTACTTTTTGGTGTTTTTTGAAGCGTATTGTGATCTGACCTTAAATTTTTTTTCTGTATGTGACTAAAAGGATACACGCCTGTTGACGTAGTCTAAAGTCTATTTTTCATACAAAACTAAGGGGATAAATGGGGATAAAGTAAAGGCTTAATGCACATGTGTATTGAATTAAGGGTATGCTGGTATGACGGAATATGGCGATCTGACAGAACACCAGTTCAAACAGGTTTTTTGGCCAGTGGGAAAGGGGTTTATGTTTCTCATTGAGAATGTTGCCAACTAAGCACTCTAAATGTAATGCATTTTCAGACCCTTCTAGTACTTTTATTGTAAAAAAAGGGCCTAGCGCCAAATCTAGTGACTTTGTTTCTGTATTAGAAGAGACTTTGGCGACATAAAAGCACCTCTGTCCTCCCTAGTGAGAGGATCTTATGCTGCCCTCTCTCTGTCTGGCAGAGCAGGCTGCCTGCACAGCAGCAGAGAGAGTAAACCTTTTCCCTTGGAAAATCCAGATTGCACCTTGAAATGTGCAAAGCTGCCAAGAAGAATCCCACCTTTAGATTTCTGAAAAACTTAAATCATGAAAACAAATTTTAACTGACAAAGCTGTTTCACAAAGAATAACTGCATTTTCACTCTACAGCCTCATCCTCTCCCCTTCTGCTCCTCCAGTCTCCGTGTGCCTTTGCATTAGTGCTTTCTTCTCTTTATGTTTTTGCTGAATGACAAACAATGAATGGTGAACTTGTTTCTGTAAAAATCTTGATAAAACTCTTAAAGTCAATAATCTCTCTCTGTCCTACTTGGACATGTAGTGAATTAATACTGCACCATGAATAGAATATAGTGGATAAATGTCTCACAATAAATATATTCGTGTTATAATGGTCAGATGGTGTGTTTCAACATGTATCTAAGAAAAGTAATATGTGCATGGCTGTTTGAAGGTTGAGATAGAGATTAGGAGGGACGAAATATGCATTGGAAAAACCCAAGGCTTTGATGTATGCATTGGGAGAACCCAAGGATGAGTTATTTTGACATGTCAAGGTTAAACAACAAAGCTATGCCGCTGTGTGATGTTTTAGTGAAATTTTACACATCAAAGTTATGCTTGATGTTTTAATGAAACGTTGTTTTGACATGTCAATGATAAACATCAAAGTTTATAACTTGACTTTATGTTTTACACGCTTTTCATCTGGTTTTGGTCTACTTACCCGACTTCCGTAGCGTCGGTGAGCGGCGCATGTCGTGCTTTCAGGGAAATCCTATACACTTCTTTTATGCTCTAAAAACATTCTAAATGACTTCGTTTCGAGTAAATTTCTGGATGCTACCCACTCAGGATATTGATGTTTGCATACCAATCCCTTCAGTGGTTCCCCTAGGGTGTCGTGGGAAAAAAGTATTCAACTATTCATCCTAGTTAAATAAACGGAGATCGATGGATTTCACTCAGTCGGCACATTTATGAATAATCTTTGCAAGAGAGAGAACAGTCATCATGGCACAGCATTTTGCTCTGTTCTGATCTGGGCAGGGGTTCGTCCCCCCTAGTTACAACAATGGAAAGCAGTCAGATTCATAACAAATTACACACACTTTTTTCTTAACAGTAACATGTTATGAATAAACCTTGAGAAAGAATCTGGATTGTTGGACCAAAGAAGCTATGTCTGGTCTACAAACAACATTCTCGCTGAGATGAATGGTGTGGCCTTGAGAGAAACAGACTGAGTGAAAACTTTTATAGTGAGATAAATATCTCTAGTATTAATATATAATTAGAGAAAGATATAAATTTTCCCTACAACACCTAGCAATGGCTATTTTGTGTATGAAAATCTAGGTTAAAGTTGTTCTGAATTATGTGTGGCATATTATTTTTATTGTCTTATCCTGATAAATAGTTTCAGTTCTTTTTAGCATACATGTGTAGCTGCTGAGGTGTTTTGTGTTAACTATAGTTCACTTGCTGCTCCTAGTTTACCTAAAGCGTCTGTCTGCTTTAATCAAACTTGCAATTTAACTGAAACTATAGTTGCCCGGCCCAGTATAACATATCTAAGTTCTATCAACAAGTGGCTACGGTCGCTATGTGCTAACAAGCTAACGTATGGTAGCCAGCCTGGATACTAAATGCTATGAAAGTTAGCCAACATCAGTTAGTTTATCATTGGGACATTATAGCCGTTGATTTAATGTTACATTTAGGGCTGCAACTAACGATTATTTTGAAAATCGATGAATCGGGCCGATTATTTTTTCGATTAATCGATGAATCGGACACAAAATATTTTTTATATATTTTCATTCCAAAATAAACATTTTAGACAGAACAAACAAGCACACAAGTACAGGTTTCTCATTAACTGTACTGGTGCAATATGAAAAATAAATGTTTGTGTTAAAACTACGCAAACTTACATGAGAAATGTAGCTGTACATCCACAAAATATAGGGTATTTTGTTTCATAAAGCGCAAAAAGAGACAGGCATTTTTTGTTTTTAAAGCCCCTAAGGGGTTCAAACAATAGGCCCCCCATTTCAACAAATGAGTTTTTTTAGACTAGAAGAGTTCTGCCTTTTAAGACAGGAAAGTATAGCAGTTAAAGTTGCTACTTGAGAAAATACTGAACCATAGAGATAAAAATAGCCCTGTGATTCAAATTATAAATTGTATTTGGAATAAAAATGAGAGAACTAGGGGTGCTAAAAAACACATCCTCCAAAGACAGATATTTACATGGGAATGTGGCAGATAATTAATTGACATATTACTGATCTTGCTGGATTTTATTCTGCTTTACTTCCATAAATTGCAGGATCTTCTTTACTTTATCTTTGCCAGAAGATTTAAACTTTAAAAGCCTTGCCCTCATAATTTGCAAATGAATTTATTTATAAAGAAAATATAAACGCTGCTTAAGCCAATTCAAATGAAATTAAAAGTAAAATAAGTAGCCAACCTTATCACTGTCTGTAACCTACTAACAAGCTAAGGAAAGCATCAGATGAGCTACCTGAGAAACTAACGTACGTTTCCCCACTTTAAAATGAAACAAACATGGTTACTCATCCTGCTGATCAGCTCTCTTCACTGCCATTGAAGGCTCCAACATGTTTTCTTTTTCAGGTGTTGCGTCATAACAGTAGTGCTTCTGTGCCATGTTTATTTGTTTTACAAAAGTTGCATGTTACGACTTTTTTCACTTTACAAAGCGCAGGCTATTTTAATTATTGTGATCAATTTGCGCCGTCAATCCCGGGGCATGCGCGCTTCATTTGCAGTCTGGACGCTGAGGGTAAACTCCTCACTAAAATCCTGCGGCTCTGACTGCCCGCGCTGAGAGGGATTCCTGTGGGAGAAAGGGGTTGGGATGGGGAGGCGCCACGTGCAGGCAGCAGCTGCCGCTGGAGGAGAAGAGTAGGAACGATACATGCTTTCACGTAAGAGTCTCCAAAAAGCGCCAGTGACACGAAAAAAAGTAAGCCAGATTTGTGCGCTAGTAGCTTTTAAAGAAATAGTCGCTGGAGGGGTCTGAAAAAGTGCGCTGAGTTGTCAACGCTGCAACCTGCGGGCGCTGACTAAACGCTCCGCCATATTTTTTCTTCGGGATGGCGGCGATGGCGCGATTAATCGCGCAACACAACTAATCGATGATTAAATTCGCTTTGCCAACGCTTTTAAAGTCGATTTTTATCGGATTTTATCGATTAATATTGTTGCAGCCCTAGTTACATTATAAACAATCACCACCAATCTTTCTGTTAACTTACCGTAATGTCTTTGTGTTGAACTGCGACGTGTCTCTTCAGGTTTGTTGTTTTTTCCAGCTACCGTGTGGCCACATTCCTTCCCTTCCACTAAAATCAAGCATTTGGTTTTGTTCTCCACTTCAATGAAGTGAAAATGTGTCCATAGATCACGTCTCCTCTTTCTCCCGAGCCCCAGAGTAGGCTACTCTGTGCCGCCCGCTCCAGGTTTGAAAGTGGGTGTGTGGGAGCTGAGACAAGGAGGAGGCGGAGCAGGAGATAGGATTTGAAAAAAACCATAAAATAATATGTAATTTTCGTCTCGATTTGTTCGTGAACTAAAATGTCCATAGATTTTAGTCCAGTCTTTATTTACCAAACTGCATTTTAGATCTTGTCTTTATTAGTCCACGAAAATTATTTCTGATTTACTCCCAGTTATTGTTTATTAGTGGGGATTTTCGTCTCGTCTCGTCTAGTTTTCGTTCGGTGAAAAATGTGCGTTGACGAAAATATTTTCGTTTAGTTTTCGTTAACGAAATTAACTCTACAAGGCTTTGATTAAAATATATATAAAATTGTACTTTGGGGGGTTTCCACCGGTAGATAAAAAGATATTAAAGATACCCATGGAAAAGTGCCTAAAATTACGAAAAAATAGGGGAATGAATATAAGCGGGACTGGTTCTGTATGATATTCAGATGTTGACCGGTGAACATCTCATGTGGTGGATTTGTGTTGTTGCAATAAACCACACTGGACCGTGGCCCAGCTGCCTCTGCCTGTTTTTTAACCATTGTTTGAAGACTTTTCAACGGCTTTTTAAGTACTTTGAATTTTTATAAGACTTAACATAAATTTTTACGTCGTTGGGAGGATATCCACAACAGATGCTTCTACCAAACGTGTCGTCAGTCTTGAGCTGTGTTGTAGAAACCACATTCAACACTTCATCCCCAGCAAACGAAAAGCCACGATGCAGTGGAACTGGAAGTAATTACAAACTACTTTAACAGAGGCACCTTGATATTCAGTGGGCATTGGTAACTGAGCGACTTCCTTATCTATCATTTCCCAGTGTTCCTCCATTTTCCAAGCAGAATGCAAGCACAGAGGCACCTGTATAGCTGCAGTTATTGCAGAGCAGCCAGCTTCACAAGAAAAGTTGGAAGGTCGTATAACAGTTCACTGTTTTCCATGTGGGGTATTGTTACTCACAGGCGGTTGTCCTTTAATCTGGGATGTATTGTCGAGTTAAAAAAATATATGAGCGCTGAGAGTTGATATTATAGGAAGAAAAGGCTTTATTTTACTTTGCAAAGGAGCACACACGACCAGCCTAAATGCAGCTCAGTGATGTTCTGAGGCTGCAGCATGCCAACCCCTGCATAAAAAGGGGACTACCCACACATTAACATTTCCCAAGAGAAAACACTTTAGCTCATCAAAGGACAGAGATGACAATTGTTTTCTATTCACACCAGGACGTGAGAATCTTGACTTGTTTCCCCCTTATCTAACCTAGGGGGAAACTTCCTTTCAAACCTCCTTCCTTTCCTTTCATCACAGCAAGGCTTTTAGTAATCATTTTTATTGAGGAAAAGAGAAAAAAACAGACTTTAACATCACTGACAAACAGGCCAAAGAAAAATACCGTTCCACAATTTTTTGTTCCTTAATGGAACAATTACAAACCAAAAATTCAACAGAGTAAAAAAAACTGTAAATAACATAGCTGGTACACCTCTGGACTGAAACAGATACTGCACGCAGCAACAACGCAAAAGAAGCCCCATCTCCATGGGAACCCCATCTTTGCTACTTTGGCTGAGATGTTAATTTTACCCAGGACTCTAAAGAACAGGGATCAGTTGATTTCTTCACTGACGTTGAGACGAGTGGCCCTAAAAAACCCAAACCCCTTTGTAGTCGGACTTCCCCACTGGTCCAGCCTCAGGTGTTTAACACTCTCTGTAACTTGCAGTGGCTGAGGTGAATCCAGGATGGACTTTCTGCAATCTTCACAGCTGTTGGCGTGGACAGGAGCACTTGGAATGGTCATTTCCACATTGGACTCGCCCAGTTTGTCTCTCTGATGACTGATGAACACCCAGTTCCCCGGTCTCACTGCCTGTGGATCTTGGATAGCTGCTAGTGCAGAACAGCCGTCAGAAGAAGAGTGTGAGGAGCAAACACCCCAGGAGGAAAATCCAGCACATTATAGCAGCTTTTAGCCACTGTGGTATCTGCAGGCTTCTTGCAGGCATGCTTCTTAATGCTGCCTCAGCTAGGATGGCTCCTACTGAGTAGGTTGATATAGGTGGCAGCTTAGAAAAACCCAAAGTGCTTGATGAAGGTTCCTGATGGAAGTGTTTGATGTAGCTCCCCTGTTGAGCTGTATTCGTCTGTTTCTTTAGTTCCCCAGTTGAGCTATATTCATCTGCTTCTTTAGCCTGGTCTGGTACTCTGCCTATTGACAACTCCTTGGTCTCCCCCTCCCCTCAGGTCAAGAGTCTGGGTGTCATCCTCGACTCCTCCCTCTCCTTTCAGTCTCATATAAACAAAATTACCACGTCTGCATACTTCCACCTTCGCAACATTAACCGTCTCCGTTCCTCCCTCACCACTCACACTGCCTCTGTATTGACTCTCTCCCCTTATTCAAAGGGGGCGTTTTGAGGAAGAAGCTGGGTGTCATCAGCATAACAGTGAAAATGAGTGTTGAATTTCTGAAAAATACTGCCAAGGGGAAGGGGATAGGTGATGAAGAGGAGGGGGCCAAGAACTGTGCCTTGAGGAACACCAGAGGTTGGGCTGGGTACCGAACTTCGGTTCTTTTATGGTACCGACCGAAATGCTTCGGTTCTACAGAGTATCGAAACATGCCTCGTCTTTCGGTACCAAGTTTTGGTGATTGGCTGTAACACTTAACATGATTGCGTCATCCAGGAAAAATACACAGGTGGTCGCGTCTTTACAGCCAGGGGTTCATGTGTATCTGTTGTGAACTGGCTGGCGTCGTGGAACCCCTTTAAAATGCCCCCAGGTCAAAAAGTGTGGCTTCACTTTATTAACACTGATGCCAATAGTGCGCAATGCAATACATCGTGCATTGCGCGAGCAAAATCACCGTCTGCTGCTTCCTTTTTTGCTGCTTGTACCAGCTTCTGGCCGCGCGGCTGAAGCAGCTTTGCTGCTCTTGCTGCAGAACGGTCGAAAAGTGGCTCCTGCGCGGCGCGTTGGGCAGAGCTACTCTATCCGTTAGCTATTTGCCTTGCAGCTATATTTGCTGTGATCAGTTGGAATAAAGAGTAGTTTTATTATGTTTTTAAGTGGGAAAATCCACCTGAAAACTTAATCAGTCTTGATCAGTTCATCCTGCCTTCCAATATTTCTGTCTGTCGAGCCACTCAGACCCCCACATACCAGCGGTGGCGGCTGTCAGTAGGATCCCATTCAACGGGGCTCGTTTGTCTCCTGAGAAAGCAGACATGGTAATTTTTCTAAAGGAAAACTGCTAAGTAAAAAGGTCCTCACAATGTTACAGTGAATATTAGACACTGAATTTTTTGTTTTATTTAAGAGGAAAAATGTAAATGGAAAAATCAGAGCTTAAAATAAAACTCAAGATTTGTACTTTTTATGTTGTGTAATTTTCTTTTCTTCGAATTGATATTATAAAACTGGTATCGAAAAAAGTATCGTTCAGGAACCGGTATCGAAGTGAAGGTATCAGTATTGGTACCGGAACCGTAAATTTTTGAACAATACCCAGCCCTAACCAGAAGTGAGAGGGTAATAAAAGTCGTCCTTTTTTAGAAAAGGATTTGTAGCCTTCGGTTGATAAGGTGGAGGAGGAGCAGAGGGCAGCAGGCTTGTGGTAAACTGGGATACAGGCTTGAGGTGCTCCGTTGGAGACGAACCCGGGGCCACAACACCCGAAGCAGAAGAGTATAAGAGAAAAGAAAGATGTGCATTAGTAAATAGAGCGACAGTGAATTTTTGTAAGTTGTTGCTGTCATTAATATTATGAGTTATATTCTATTATGAGATGTATTTTTTTATTTATTTATTTTTTTATTTTATTTTCAGCGCTTTTAATTACTCCTGTAGAGAATTAGTGTGCACCTATGATTAAAGTTATATGATTAAAGTTGTATACATGTCATCTTTCACATTGAATAAAGGGCTTGGTTTAAAGGTCTAACCATATTGTGCCTTAGCATGGAAAGGTCTGAGCTGCGAGACCAGCAGTACAGCTTTACAGATAAGGCTGATTAACTGAGTAGAAAGAGTTTTAAGTGCACCTTTGCAGGAGTAGACTGTTAATGAATACTCCTAAAGCGCAGCTTTTGCAAGGGTAGGTTTCCAAGGAAAGATAGAATTCTGAGCACAGCAGATGGTTGGGATCAATAATGTTCTGAGTACAGCAACAGAAGGGCAGATGGCCAAGGTCATTTAGGCCTCAGAAGCGGCAGAAAAGTCAGGATAAGGCCGGTTGGTGGAGCATTGGTGCAGATGTACACAGCTTAGTTAAACAAAATGTGATAACGGGAGCTGTTGGTTTTAACACACACACACCCTGAGCAGTACTAATGTGAGGGTTTACTGAAGCTTTAAGCACCCTAGTTCAATGTGAAATGTTGCAAGCATGGATCACTGAATAGTTCTATATGAAATGTTACAATCATAATTACTGGATGAAAACTTTGTTTTAAAATAATAAAAACTAAACTGAAAACTGTGTTTTGAAATAATAATAGCTGGAAAATAATGGTTGATGATTTAATAGCAACATATGTTATTATGACTTATAAGAAAAGTAATCATGACATGTAATGAAGTGTTTGTTGATTAAATATATAAAAAATGTGTTTTGAAAAGGACTTTCCACCGGTAAAATAAAATTAATTAGACTTAACCGAAGAAATGCATGTAAAATGATGAAAAAGAAAGGAGGAGCTTGGGGGTGGAGCCCCATAGCCTGAAATGTATAAAAGGGAAGCTGTTTCATTGTATTGTCAGTTGTTTCTCCGGAGAACAGCTCAGTGTGGATGCTGTGTTTTGCAATAAAACACTCTGGACTTGGAAATCCGTGACCTCTGCCTGTTTTTTACACTTTTGGTTGAAGACTTTTTCTGCCTTTTGAGAACTTTAAATTTTTATAAAACTTAGTTTCAATTTTCAAAGTCGTTAAGAAAGAAAAGACACGACACTCCGGTTCCTTGTTTTCTCTTCTTATTTTGTTGCAACACTCGGTCTACTTTCCTTAGTAAGACCTACAACCTCGGCCTTAAAAAAGACTTACCCTCAGCCTATGAAAGGCCTACCTCGGTCAGTCTTTTGACTGCCTGCTTAATGTTTTAACAATATATTTAGTTTTTTACCTTTAAAGGAGTTTGTTAGTTTTCTTCCTCTCTCTGTCTCCTGAAGTTATTATCCTGTTGAGATCGCTCCACTCGGTGGAGCATCAGAAGAGTCCTCCTCCTCTGAAATGGCCTATTTGAGGTAGAGGAAAAACCCAGATGGTTTTGGTGATCAGCCCTTGTTGGGTTTAAATCCAGAGAAATGTGAGCTTAAAAGTTTAAGAGGATGAAATGATCAAACACAGACAGGGATTTTGAAACGTCAACCTCTGCACAGGGGAGAAAGACTGCTGGCTCACAAACCAGCACCCTTTCTCACAGATCCCTTCACAGCAAAGCCTTTTATTAACAGTTTACAACATAATAGGGCGGGTCTTAAACAGAAAACCCAGTAATGATTATCTGGCAGGATGCAGGTCATAAGACAGTGTGAAATGACCATCTGGCTGGATGGAAGTCACACAACCGTGTGACTCTGCCTCATGACCTACTGGATGCAGGTCATAAAAGTTTATGACCCTCCTGATTAAATCACAGGACAGAAATGTAGCATAACTCTAACAGCCCTTCTTCTAGAATCCACAGAATGGACGGATCAGCAAATAATCTTGTTTTCGTGACGTCAATTTGTGAATTAAAAATGAGCACTGAGAGGATATACGCAAGGAAGAAAAAGATTTCATTTTACTCTGCAGAGGAGAACGACACAAACAGCTGAACTGTCAGTGTGGCTCTGGTGAGGTAGCTGCCCACCCCTGCATATAAAGAGAATTCTCACACACCAACATTGAGTCTTCCCAAGAGAAACACTTCAGTTCATCAAAGACATAAATTTAGTCAGATAAACATTTCATACAACTGTTATCTGTTCACACGTGAGAACCTTGAACACAGTAAGGTCATGTTTATCTATGTTTCCCCCTTATCTAAACTAGGGAGGAAACTTCTTTTCAAACCTCCTTCCTTTTCCTACATCTCAGCATAAAGAGTGGAATAAGGCTTCTAAATAATTACCCCTATTCAGGCAGAGAAAAGGCACACTTTAATCATTTTATCTCACAAACAGTCCATGGAAAAATATGATTCCACAAAACTTAAGTGAGAATTTATAAAAAAAAAAAAACACATTTAGAAGACATAAACATTGAAGGAAAGTATTTCCATATAAATGCGGATGTAGAGCAGTTCCTGAGGGAGGCTGCAGTTTGTTTTGTTGTCTCTTTGATATTTTTTGTGTTAATTTGTGGAGGGGGTGTGAAGGCTCGATTAAGTGTTACTATGGGGACACAAATACCTTCATAGTTTAGGGGAACAAACAGTTTTTATTCCTTTTATTAAATATTTCTGTATAGTTTTCCTGATAGAAGTCGGACAGAATAACTGAAAATCATATTATTTCTTTATAAAATCAAATTGCAAAACAAAGACTGTTGACACATCGTTAGGCTTAACTCAGACATGGTAAAACACGGCTGGAGACCGCTATTTCAGCTTTTTATCAGTTCCCATTGTTTTACGGTCTGTTACATTTTAAGTAAATTATTCTTATTTTAATGGTGATCAGTCTGTTTCATTAACTTATAGAATAATATTTAAATCTTGTTTCATTTTCTTATCAGTAAGTATTTCTGACCTTGTGTTCCAGAGATACCGCTGTTCCCGCCGTGTGAAGCTGGTGGACATGAGAGACTCAAGCAGGAGGATCAGCAAATAAGTATGGATGCAGCAATGGGTAAACAACCAATCTGTCAATGTAAAGCAAATTAATGTTCCACAAAAAAAGGTTTTCAACCTAAACAAAAAGCTTTTGTTTTTTTCTTTTACTTACTTAGAACTTTGTAAAATTGGTTGTTACTTTAAAGACATGATTTCTTTCATATCAAAGTAATCTGTTTTATCCGTTTTTGCTATTATTTGTCCAGATATCAAGGATGCCCAGAGTTTGAATGTCCTCTTAAACCACAAGGAGGGGAAGGAAGATGAAAGCATCGACAATCAAGATTCTCAGATTACCTCCAGGTTAGGAAAGACGTTCACCTAAACCTTCCTCAGCTACAGTAGGTCAGATCATGCGGGGTTCCTTAAGGTGCGCTCTTTGCCCCCCCCTGTTATTTACAGGCTTCAGCTTGGATTCAGAAACATCCCAACATCTCTTACAGTTGGATATTTTCTCATGCCTTATAATTCTTAGTCCATGGCTGTGAGAGGTTAACATGGCAGTAACCAGATTGATATGTGTAGAACTGATTTGAGTTCTTCGTTATCAATCTGGGACGGCCGCCGTTCATTCTGCCCATGAAAAGGAAGTTTAATACAATACTTCCAGCTGATTGGGGGATGCGCCAGCTAGTACCCGCCTTCCAAAATACGCTTTCAGCCAATCGTAGCAGCGTATCGATTTAATATATATATAGGACTGGTTATCTAATATAAAAACAGGTTATTGCATAGGGTATTGAATAGTAATTACACATTAGATTAGGGGGGAAGTTATGGCTTTTATAGTGTTGCATTGTGGATCATTACAGAGGATTTCTTTCACTCTTCCAGTCTAGAAAACTATTTGGACCTGAAGATCTGCATCTTGGAGGACTGGACCATTGAGGCAATCTCAGACCAAGGTAGAGATCCTGTTCCTCTTGTGCTTTATTTCTTTTTTATTTTAAGCTTCCTCTCTCCTAATCTGGCCTCCCTCTGCTCTAGTGGACGAAGACTACCCGGTTCACGAGCTGAGGTGCCCTTCAGGCCTGCGTGAGGAAGACTTCCTGAGGGTTCTGAGGATCACCTTCCCTCTGCTGGCCGCCAACATTCCCTTTGAGTCCTTTATTGCTGACTCTACCAAGAGGCTGCAGCCTCTGAAGGTGGACTGTTTTACACCGGAGCAGATCTGCAGGGCAGCCGGAAACTCTGCCCTCTACATCCGAATAAAAGTAACACACCTGCAAAGCAGAGAGTATAGAGAGTGAATGCACCGGTTGGTTAATAAAGGCTGAAATAAAGGTTTCAATTGGTAAAATTAGACACTTTTCATTCAGTGTCCCCCTGAGGAGGAAGCAGGATGTCAAGAAGAGCACGCTCCCATTGACAATGAAAGTTACGGCGAAGATGCTTCTCTCATCCAAACTCAATCTCCTAGCGACACCAGGTGAGCGATGACGCTGGCAGTGGATCTTTTAAGCTTAGTTTTCATCCTTTGTTTTAATCATTCCCATTTCCTCGTCTCAGAAACGAGGCTCCTCCTCTTCCTGCTCCTCCTGCTCTTCCTTCTCCTCAGAAGAATCCCGTTGATCAGAAGAGCAGACCCGATACCATCATCCTCAGCGTCCGTGTTCTGGACAACAGTCTCATCGAGGTGGTCACAAAATCAGGTGAGGTTTCAGTTCATTCTTCCTGAACCTGACTCCTGTTCCGGTCAGGACGGCTCGTCTCCTTTTTATTTATTTGACAAACTGGTGTTGGATAAATATTTACACTGTACATTTAGTGATGATCTGTTTGTTAAAGGGTCACCTTTGACCTGATACAGCCTGTAATCAGTGACCAAAATGCTTATCCATAATCCATAAAGGAGGCTGCAGCCAAATGATCATGAACTGCTTTAAAAACCATTTTGTGTCCAACTGCCAACATTTGGACGTTATAATGGAGGATCCTGTCTACATTCTTATCAGTAGTACCCCACCCTTAGATGTCCCCACGCCTCCATTGGAGACTGTAATAAATATGCTGGGGACATCACAGCCCTAAAGGTCAAATAAACAGTTAACAACACTCCATCTGTGTTGGAGGCACATACCAAATAACAAGACGAATTATTGACATAAGTGTGTAATGGATTTTAGGATGTTTTGCCCACATGCAGACACAGGCAGGGGAACCAGGAGCATTTTAAGATGTTTATTAGACTACACACAAATAAGATCAGTTCAGAACGGGAGCCGCAGGTGAGGTTCAGAAAGGCAGTGTTCGGGGTTCTGTGGGAGGAAAGAGGAAAAACAGCCTTTTCCACATGGAAATACTGGTGTTACGTCGAGCTGCGTTTCCCCATCAGATACGGTTTCCCCTGCATCTCCACACAGCGCCAGGCGGCATCGATTCACCGCCGCAAGGCGACATGAAAGCGCGCATACTTTCGCTAAAGACGCGTAACAGGCACCCTGTGCTCGCGGCACAGGGGAGACTACGGAGAGCGAGAACGATGCCCATGTTAGCCTATATGGAGAAAGGGAGAAACCTGGATGGATGGATTGATGGATGGATAGATGGATGGATGGATTGATGGATGGATAGATAGATGGATGTTGGAGTATCTATAACAACCCAAAACACAGCACACGATTTGTTTTATATTCAGCAAAGCTACTCCTTTTTTCAAAAATGTTTGTTTAAGTAAATTTTTTTGAATAAGTAAAACATTTTTTAATAAGAATTAAATCCATCGGTTGCATAATAAGTGTATCTCTGAGACCAATCCCTCCTGTTGAGACGTGTAATAAACTAAATATAGCTGCCCATTTGTATAAGTTCTTTGGTAGGATAGGTTTATTATCTGGTCATACAAAAATGTCATCTTGTAATTAATCTAAACGTTTTATCCACAAATATTTTTCTTGTTTGAGGAGATATTATTGTTGCATATCGTTTAAAATTGTCAGGTCTAGATTAGTACTTTGTTCTATAGTCAATATCTGCATTTGTCTCACAGTTGCTGCTTTTGCTGTTTTATCTGCAAATGCATTTCCTCAAGAGGTTTTATCTGTCCCTAAAGTGTGTGCTGCACATTTTCCTATATAGCTATGGTTCTTGGTAACTGCACATCAGCTAACAAACCTGTTAGCAATGTTGCATGTGCTACTGTGTTTTTTTTGGGGAATACCCAAATTTCCATGTGTGAGAAAGTTCTTTATGCAGGGGGTGGGCTGGTTTCCCTGGGGGGCGTGTGTATGATTTTGTAAGGTGTAAATGTACTGAGCTTGCCGCAGTCATAGAGCCCTATCTCCCCATCGAGGACATTAAATAAATTTGAACCTTATTTCTTACAAGAAATGCCTCCTCCTCAGCTTCCTATAACCTCAGTGTGAACTCTGGATAATGCATACGGGCCGTCAGTAGAAATGGTTGCTTTTTTCCCTGTCATTACCTTACATGTTTCAGTTTCTGCTACTAATTCAGCTGTTTATGCAGCTGTGCCAGACACTAAGCTTTGTTTAAGTCTGCAAAAGGCCTCCCCTGCTTCAGGAGTCCATTTCAATGGGGATCTGGCTCGAATGACCAATTAAATGTTAGGTTTAAAGACCCAAAAACTTCTCAAAAAATCTGGGGAAGAAGAACAAGAGACGTTAGATTCCTTTTACTCTAGAGGAGAGCAGCAGAGATGGTATAAGTTACAATCTCCCTTTTCCCCAAAGCACTTCTGCTGTCTTCCTCACTCTTTGTTGGAAAAAGGGACTCCGTAGTTACAATAGATCATGCTGTAACTCCAAAGGAATGTAAGGGGAGGCAGTTGCAGCAGCATATAGTGATACACATACATTTCTTCATGCAGGCAGTGACCTTGAGTTATACACATTAAAAACATTCAATTCCTGGCACCTGCAAAAGAATACTTTCACAAGAGTCTGCTAAAGATGATACACAAGGTAAACGCAAGATAAGCTGGAATAAAATAGAATAGAATAACAGGGGGGTGAAAAGTCAGAGAAGTTTGACAGTGCTTCTGCAACTGAACAATATGGCTGGCATTGTTTGCATTAAGCAACTTATTAAAGACAAAAATTAGCATTTCAGCTCTCTGAGCTGAGCTCCTCTGCATCTTAAAAACTAAGCGTCACTCATACTTTAAAGATTGGATTGGGGAGCTGCTCCAAAACATCTTCTGACTCTACAGAGCCAAAAGCCCTCATGCATGAGGAGGTTGTAAGCAAAACACATGCTTGACTTTATCCCCCCTTTAACGACCCCCCCTCCCCCCATAGACAGGTTGCAGATATTACAGGCTAACAATCGTACCAAACGACCCACTCATCGGTTACCACTTGCATGTTTCCAAGCAATACAAGGCCTTGTCTATATATAGACTCAAACTCACTGCGGATCCAGACATTTGAATTGAGAAAGTATCCTGGACAGGTGGCGAAACGTCTTCAAATCTTGGAAACCAAGTCCAGTGGATATTTTACGGAATGACTATGACCTGGAAGACTGAGAATCTTCATCAGCATATTGATTTTATATTGGTTGTAAATATTGGAGAGGTTGTAAAATAGAGAGTAAATTTAAAACAGACTGGGATTTCTGTATGAACCCTGATAATGACCTAATTCGCACCCAGCTTCAATCAGTTTCGCCTCCTAATGCGTCCTCATTTCAGTCTTTAAAGATATCATGCGGAATAAAACCGCAGTTAACTATTTGAAGGAGAAGTCCGTCAGCAAGTGAATAATCAATGGATCATTATTTATACCTAAACAACACCTCAACCCTGCCATCTTCCAGCAGTGATCGCCAACTTGAAGAGTAAGCCTAGCGCCTATTCCCTCTCCCCCGCTTACAAGCAAAAAAATCAATGGGGAACTACTTAATAATATCTGCAATCACCAAATGCCACTATTGAAGATTTCCAGAGGACTTCACCATTGAAATTCACCAGAGTTATGGTAAAAACCTCGACAATGCCCACGCGGCATGGCAGCTGGATTACATCGGATAAAAAGTGAAAAAAAAGAGTTATTTCACCTTTTCTGGATTCCTGATCCTCCACGGACGGGTTGGTCGCTGGATCGCCAACTTTGAAGAGGGAGGACGGCGCATCAACTTCCGGCCAGATAAAAAACATGTAACATGTAGCCAACATTTGGAAGAAGAATGTTTTCAAGATGACTTTGATAATAGCGCATTGTGACAAACACCATAGCATAGCATCTGTTAGACTTGATCAACAGCCGAGCACAAGCACAAGTGATGTCACAAACCGGTTGTTGACAGTAGTGTTCTTTCATCAAACATGGATGCCTCCAGTAAAGCACATTCAAATGAAAATTTCTCCTTAATTAAAATACTTATCATTTATTAAACAGTATGGAATAATTTCATATTTAAAGTATTTTCAGAGGTTTGGATTCTGAATATGACCGGACTTTTTCTTTATATGCAGTAATGTTTCATAAAAGTGCATTGAGTTATAACAAAAGAGAAAATAAAGCTCGACAAATTATGTATTAATTATGATAAGCAGATGGTAATGCACCTTGGTGACCCTCCCTCTATTGATCCATAGGCTACTGCCCGGCAAAAAAGAAAAAAAGAGGCGTATAAAATAAGGGAAAAAAAACTAAATCCTGGAAAAAGGTACTTATAAGAAGTGAAATTATGTGTCCAAGCAGTAAGATAATTTCACTTGACCAGATTTCTTTATTTTTTTACATTTTAAAATCTAGAAATAAGAATGTTGAAGACTTAAAATTAGAAATGACATCTTAAAACCACACCAATTATCCAACACTTCAAAAATCAGAGTTTATTTATCTGGGTAAGAAGCAAATATTTTTCAGTGTGGTTTGTGACTTTAAAACATCCAACTACAACGGGTTCAGGTAAAAGGTGTCTGAACCGCATCTTCCAGTTTGAATCTGTTAGGTTCAAAAATGTAGGTTCGTAAAAGAGGAACTGACTTTACACAGAAAAGGGATTTTTAACAGCTTCTGCAGAAGGAGAGAGCTACACCCAACTCTCTAACTCTCTAATGGACTTCCTCTGCAGAGCCTTTTTATTAACACATGGGGTGGGTTACAAAACTGAGTGTTCTTCTGACAAGGCAATTGATCAGGTCACAGGACAGAATGCTCCACTTACTGAATCTGATAACTGTGATTAGCCTTGCACAAACATCAGTAATTTTCCACCACTGCTGCATGACAGTTTCCAGTAAACAAGTGAAGCATCTAATTTCCTCAATGTTTTATATGCACACACATTAACTTTATAATCATCATTGAATAAACCTTACAGAATCTTTTTAGGACGAGTGTGGACAATGTGAAGTTGTGGAAAAACTCAAACTTCAGGCAATTCTTGCAAGGAAGGCTTAATTTTATTTTTACCTTTGCAGACGGAGAGAAAAAGCTCTGACTGGAGAAAGCTCAGTACATATTTTTTATACAACTCCCAACACACACTCACACTCCCAGGGGAAAGAACCAAGGACATAGATTTTTCACTAGCCAGATAAACACTTCACAACAGCTGTCTTCCGTTCACGGCATGAGGGAGTCTTAAGCACCTTTAAGAGCATGTATCTATATTTCACTCTTGTCATCTCGACTCCTAACTCCCTGCATAACATTCCAGCATAGAGACTGGTTCAAGATTTCTCTAGAAGGAAAGGCACACTCTAATATTTCATCTCACAATAGGAAGTGATTTCATTCCTGTGATCGACTGCTTGATTCAGCTTTCCTCCGTTTCAGTGCTGAGGAGGTGCAAACCCAGGAAGCTCAGGTGTCCGCGCGGCATGCAGGAAGCAGAGTTACTGAAGCTGCTGAGGTCCACCTTCCCGAAGCTGCGTACAGAGAAGCCGCTGGAGTATTTCGTCACCGACAGCCTCAGGAAGCTGCTGCCTCTGAAGCTGGAGGCCGTCACCCCAGAGCGGATCAGCGCCGCCGTCGGGGATTCTAGCCTCTACGTCCGAGTGAAGGTACAGCGTTTGGTTCCTTATCAAAAGGTCAGGAAGCGTTGAAAAAAGATCTGGGGTTTTTATTTTTCTCGGTGGATCCGTTTTATTTTCTCAGAAAGATCGCTCGATCAGAGGGAGAAAAAAGAAGGTGAACAAGGCTGCTGATCACAAAGAAGACAGGAACGACTTTTCATCCGCATCAAATTGGACGGCAGCGGAAAACCCGTGAGTCTGTTGTCTGTTCTGGACGCTTTATTCCAAACTGACTTTTACTGATTCCCTTTGATTCCATCAGAAATGATCCCCATCAAAGTCAATTTACATAATTGATGTTATTTATCTCGCTGTATATACGACAGACGGGTGAACGGTTTTGTTTCTATTAATGTTCAGGTCATTTTAGTTAGTTTGGAAATTGATTTCTGGTTTGGTTTGATGTTAACTAGTCTCTTTTGTGTTTATTTATTTGATTAATTTATTGTTTGTCAAATTTTCTGACATAAATTCCTATTCAAGGCCTCAGGGTGGCGAAGCAGACGGCTCCATAAATCTCAGGATTTACCTCCTGGAGGACTCCGGGATCGAAAACGTCACAGACGAAGGTACGTTAGCGAGGCAGAGCCGAAGCCCAGCAGACGGCTGGAAGTAAAGTGAGTAGAGAAGCATTTTTTCCCACCTCAAAAATATATTTTTGGAGAACAAAAAACATGATCATACATTGCTAAACATTCCTTGGTACGTAACGGAATACATTCGTCAGGAGGATGGTAGGAAAGGTTTTAATATTTCAAGTTAATTTAGGCATCAGTAAAACGCAGGTTCGTGATTGAAAAGGAAAATCCTTTAAAACGCCAGGCCTTTTGACGCGTTGTGTTTTCAAGGTTTGAAAAGTGCTTATATTTTGGATGAAATGCTTGAAATTGTAACTATTTCTTTCGCAACAAATACCTATCTAACTGAATCGTGTGTTTATTAAATGGAGAAATAAAATGTTGGAGAGCCCGAAAATGAAACCTGCTCGCTTATGTGTGACTGCGATCTGCCAGTCTATTTCCATGTGTGACTCCGCCCCCATGAAACCACTACTGCACACCATGCCGGGAGGTTGTCGTTTCAATGAGCGTTGGCTGGAAGATGAAAAATACAAATTATGGATTAAACGGGGACAAACCCCGCGAGTCGCCTCTTGTAAAGTCTGCAAAAAAGATGTGCAGCTTTTCACAATGGGCGAGTCTGCGCTGTCGAGTCACATGAAGAGTAAGTCATAGACTTTTTAAGTAAGCCAACTGAAGTAGCCTAGTACACGTTAACGTTAGCGCCTATTTGTTTACGCTAGTAACTGCTAGCTAGGAATTCACAGGCTAAGTTACTGAGTGACTGAGAGTACGGTGTGATAATGTAATGTTAGTATTGCAGTGTTTCGCGAGTGATGATTCGAGCATGAAAGCTGCCACCAAACTCAATGCGCTACCGCCAACGCTACAAAAAGAAACCCCCCAAAAAAAAAGTTTTTAATTGATAATAGAAAATTAATATCTGCCTCGTGTGCTCTGACAAATTAAGATAGGATTTAGTTTTATGTATTTAATTTGACCCCCCCACCCCGCTCGACAGTTATCCACTCAAAACTGGTTCCGGCCGACACCTGGTGGTATGTAATTTACGGTGGTGTAAGGTGCTGGAAAAAGTTTTAAAATGGATCTTGAAAGTGCTTGAAAAGTGCTTGATTTTGACTTTGGAAAAGGTGTACGAACCCTGTAAACGGCTTTAGTCGACTGATAGTAGAGCTTATTGGTGATTGGTCGGTTTATGTGGAGCAGCAAAATATCAAATGTTCCAACTCCAGCATCTGCTGCTTTTAAAGCGCCTCAGCTGCTCATGAGGCGCTGCTCCTGCTGCTGGTGATGCACTGCAGGACCTTTTGAATGCACGTTAACTATAGACTCTTTATAAAAACCGGCTGCTTCTGCTGCTCAAATCATGTTCGCTGTGAATGTAGCATAAAGCGGCGGCTTTCTTCAAACATTGTAGCATCAAAGTTTCCAAATAAGGTGATAACAGGAGGGTCTATCCCATATCTAACATAAACACAGATTACTCTCATTATCAAGCCAAAGCGTAGCTGTTGGAATGTCAGTACAAGAGTTATTTTAGCTACTTATGTCAACACAGGATGACAGTAGAGAGAGAAAACAGAAACAGGATAGCAGAGCCTCAACCTCAGCAAGAAAACGTATTGGCTGTCTTAAAAGGCGCTAGATATTGCCATTACGTACTTCTACTTTACTTCATGCAGAGTTCCTGCTTATTTTTGGGGTAAAAATCTTTTAAAAGGCATTAAATTCTACAATATAAAATCAAGTCCTTAATTGGTACCAAAACAGCCCCAAATCAGTCTTTCATAGGTCTTAAAATTGTTACCACATATTAAAATAGGATTTTATTTTTGTAATCCATATTAAACAATAAAATAATTGACAATATTTTTCTTACGTTTACTGAACCACTCACTGTAACCATCATAACAAAACCATATGTTGTGGCCGGACCTTGGTGTGATGTGCCACTAACTTTTTATCTCAGACAACATGGGGAAGTTTGCAGAAATTCAATGAAAGCAATAGTGCTATCCCATCCGAGAGTTTTCGAAAGTATTGGCTAAAACCACTGCCAGGGAATGTAGATGAAGCACGATGGGAATCAAAGCAGCAACCAACAGCGCCAGTAGAACCAAATGTCAGGATGTTTGGCGGTTGGCCGACAATGAAAGTAGAGATTGAGAAGGGAACAATGCAAAGTTAGTGAATTCAGTTCAGTAGTCGTTAAAAGTATATCCGTTATTTTTTTGTTTTTAGCTTTCTTCCTTTATGGAAAGTGTTTCCAAATTTGAAACGTATCTACTGGGCCAGAAAGTAATGGTTTATGTTAAGATAAACATTTGGGGTAAATTTGTCACTACCAGGTTTTTCTTGTTTGTGTTTATTGTAATGTTCTAAAATGTGTATTTTAAGTGGCATTAAAAAGTCTTGAATTTTACTTTCCTTATGCTGTAGATGTTGTAGTCATTTCATTTTTATTTTTTGGCTGTTCATCGTGAGTATATATCCTTGTCGGCGCCATTCCGGAATCCTAAAGTTCTCACCATGGCTTTGAGTTCGGGTAAGTTCGCCCGGCACCGCTCCATAGTGGCTGTGAGTATGCTTCTTCACTGCCAGCGTATCCCACCTGTTCGCCGTAGCGGCAAGCCACATGATGGACAGATGATCAAGAGTAACGTTATCAACCACGCGACCAAAGCGCTTAATAACAATAATGGCTGCCGCTGGAGAGTTTTGGGTGAGTAGATTCTGCTATTAGGGTCTGTTCTAGAAGATATCGACAGCAAATTAAGTTTAAAAAAAGAGGAACAGAGAAACGCTGATCAAGTCTCATCTTCTTATTCTAGGTGTGAAACTGCACGCTTTGATTTTTGTTGACAACAACTATGCCTCGCTTAACATACGTCACGCACTCGCTGCTCTTATTGGTTGTAGATCTATCCAATTGAGTGTCAGTAAGCTTCTCTTTTTTTTTCCTGGTTCGCTCAAAACACGCCCCATAATCACAGCTCTATGGGAGCAGCATCAGACTCATATTCTGACTAGAATTGAGTCGGACTACGTCAGGCTAGGATATCCTCCCAACAACGTAAAAATGTATGTTAAGTCTTATAAAAATTCTAAGTTCTTAAAAAGCAGTTGAAACATCTTCAAACAATGGTCAAAAAACAGGCAGAGGTAGCTGGGTCATGGGGGGGCTCGGGGAGGAGCCCTCGAGCCCCCCCTATTTTTACGTATTTTTAGGTAATTTTCCACGGGTAATTTTAATATTTTTTTATCTACATCGGTGGAAACCCCCCAAAGTAATTCTTCTTTATATGAGTATTTTAATCAAAAGCCTTGCCCCTTTGAAGGCCATAGCGGTGATACACATACTGTAGTTTTATTAAAAACTTCACATATCAGCATAACTTTGATGTTTATCATTGACTTGTCAAAACAACGTTTCACTAAAACATCACCAAGCAACTTTGATGTTTGACCATTGCAAACATCACACACAGCGTATATTAGCTTTTGTTTTTTAACCTTGGACATGTCAAAATAACTAACCTTGGCTCTCCAACGCATACATCGACGCTTCGTTTCCAATGCCATATCAGTCCTGTCGTGTGAAACTGTCCTCCCAACGACTTTAAAATTGGATGACTAAGTCTTATAAAATTGAAAGTTCTTTAAAGCTAGTTAGAAAAGTCTTCAGACAATGATCAAAATTTAAGTAAGAGCAAACTGGGTCCTTTCAGGTCCAGAGAGATTTGTGACCCACCTGGGAACATATGAGGCTGTCACTTTGTTGAGCAAACTCGACTTTACATGCACTGCACAGTAGCTTCTTTATTCACTCCTGGGGCTGGGGCTCATCTTGGTGGAAGATACCATCAAACCATATTTTATATTTTTAATTGAAGCCTTTCTTTGATCTGTCAAAGCTTTTCTTTACCTGAGTCAATATTTCTTTTGTAGAGTCATGAGTGTGTGGGGTGCATATTAGTGTAAAAGCACAACATGCGAGTCTGCCATATATCTGATATGTCCAAAGCAAATACATCGTCGATGTGCATCTTGTCATTATAATTACATAAAAAAGTGGTCAAAGCCACTTTAAAACTCAAAGTCCCAGTAAAACATACTTTTTTGTGCGACCAGTACCGCGACCGCGCTATGCTTTGGAGATGACAACCTTCAATATATTACAATTAGTTCAGCTGAGCTGTGCAACCCTGAACAACCCATTCTCAATGCGTCTGTCTTACAAACAGCCCTCATTTCTGCACCCTGGGTTTCCCAGGCCAGCCAAAATTTAATGCCGTGGGACCTTCAATGCCCACTGCCTGCTCACTCTCCCAAGCCTCCCAACCTGACATTCTCAACCAAGGCTGGGATCTCAAGCTGGTGCCGTATCTGCAGGGAGCTGCCAGTCATCACTGCTCCTTCTTGGGTCTCCTCCCAGTTATTTGGTGGATAAATAACCTTCCTTGAATCTGTCAGTGACCTTTCTAAATAAGGTGTATTATAGTAAAACATTTATTCAATATGGGTAAAGCATATATTCTAATCACCGGTGATAAATCTATTGCGCATATGAAACCAATGTTGACTTTTACGGCCACATACGGAACCATTAAGTCTGGAGATGTCGAATATGCCATTTGGTGACCACTTCCTTTGTTCGGGAAAATATGAGCACCTAAATGTACCATCCGAAGCCATGTTTCTTCTGGATGCTAAAACCAGGTCATGTTGGCGAGGAAGTTTCCAGCCTGTTGCCGTCGAACGGCAGCTCTGCTCAGAGCCACAGGCGCAACGCAAAACATGCTGCAATACGAAGTTAATCTGAGACACATAGCCGCAGCAGTTGAGTTACCAGTGTTCCTTGTTTTAGCCTGTTCAACCCTACACTGCAATACCCAAATCAAATGAGGCCAAGCAGTATACATAAAGCAGTGGCCAATAGCTGCAAAAGTGACTTAAGCACTGGAAAGCATGTTGTGGCTTTAAACTGATTTCCAGAGTTTTGAGTTCCTTGCTGGAAAACAAAGTTTGTGCATTCAGCTTAGCGCGTGGACATCGGCGCATCATTTTTCAGTTGGTATCACTGCGCCCATAACGCATGCATTTACTCAAATGTGAGTCATTTCCAAGCTGAACAAAGTGCAGGCTCTCGTCCTCCCCGGTGGCCTGAAGGCACGCATTTGCTGGTAACCGTGCGTTGAAGCACCCACCCCACTGGCACAGGCTCCTCAAAGTCCCCTGCAGGTCAAAGTAGCTTGCCCTGTGGCTTACGGGCGAACTGCTACCACCCCCAGTTGCTATGCTATTAGCTGCTAGCGTGGTACCTTTTGCAAAGTTATGCTTACGCTCATCGCGAAAGCAAAGCAGCAAAAATCGCTGCCTGCTGCTTCTCATTTTGCTGTTGTATGTTTTGTACCAGCGAGTTTCGGGACGCAGTGGCTGTTTAGTGTTGAGCCTGGTGCAAAAGTACGCTCCAGAGTCAGCGAGCCACTCACCTTTCTCTGTCTTTGCAGCTATTTTGCTGTGATCAGTGGGGAATAAAGTAGTTTTAATATATGAGAAAATACCTGAAAACGTAATCAGGGTGCGGCCTGCCCGATTCAGATTATCCTGCCGCTCGGAGCTTATTTCTGCTCGGAGCCACCAGACCCATTACCAGCGGCGTGCTGGTATAGTATGGATCCCCTTCATCAGCAGTGCGTTCACCGCCGCAGCCGGTGGTGGTGTTGTTCATCTAAATAATCAAAATCCTGCATATTCTCAAATGGCAGATTTCTGCATTTTCAGTTCCGATAGGCGGTAATAAACTGTTTAAGGGGAGGGATCATCAGCGCTAGGTTCTCTCCCTGCGCAAACGCGACCCATGCGCTGCTTCAGCAGCTCAGACGCAGCGCGCTGCTGGAAAAGCGCTGGGACCTTTTTGGTAACGCCTTTGACGCTACGTCAACCCCATTGACTTTTGCCATGTAAACTCGCTTCTTGTCGTGGGCGCCAGCATACCCAGTGTGAACGCGAGCATGCTATTCATTCACTGCTTAAGCTTCAAAATCAACCGGGCCGCCTGACGCACGGAGAAACCAGAGAACAGTTTCGTGGCATATTTAGACAGTGCACTTTTACTTTCTACTCTGGAGGGAGCCTCACTGGAAAATCAACACCGGTTGCATAGAATACCTTTAAATAATTGTTAAAATATATCTGTCATTTGTGTGTTTTAGCTTTCTTCCTGTATGGGAAGTTTTCAAAATTTGAAACATTAGTGCAGTGGTTTATGTTAAAATAAACCCTTTGGGTTAAGTTGATGCAAGCAAGGTTTTTCTTTGTGAATTTGATCCCTACCTTTTTATTTCAAGTGGCATTAAAAGTCTTAAAAATTCTTGAATTTAACTTTCCTTATGCTGTAGGAACCCTTGTAAAACTAAAGGAATTGACCATATGTATGCTGGTCTGACTGGGTATGCTCATCTGACAGAACACCAGGAACAATCGGCTTTTAGTGGCAGTGGGAACAGCTCAGTGTTTGTTTTTTTCTACCCAGGTCAAACAACTCGGAAAGCGACCTGCGTTAAAATTGTCTCGGCACTGATTGGCATGCGGTGGGAACACCACAGACCCGCCAAATTAGGTGATACCCTTGAATGAAACATACGGACTTCGACACACCGCGCCAGATGTTTCTGATCTAACAAGCTGAAACAACTCTGTTTAAATTCGATAAACATGGAGCAGCTCTGGATGGAGGGATTAGGATGGATAATAGAGCGAATCAATAAAGCAGACTTACTACGCTCTGTCTTTCATCCCATGTTGCTCTTCATTGTTTACATCCCTGATTTCCACCTCATTGTCAACATAATCAACACTCACCCAGGATGATGCCATCACCAGACACACAGTGGTGAGGGCGACAGTCAAGGGGGACAAAACCGAATTTTAGCGGATAAACCCGGTTCTGAAAAACCCGGATTTTCAGTAGGAAAGCGGCTATAGAGGAGTGATTCAGAAAATAAATGAATCTTTTAGGACTTCATTTTAAAATAGTCCCCCTTTTTAAAGTGACGTTTTTTAGAGTGCGGCGCTAGATCGCATCTGCAGTATTATCACAATTTTACAAAAAGCAAATTTCAAATTGAAGGGGCACAATATTTACCAAGTTAAGCTCATGTTAAGTAAATGGGAATAAAGAAAAAATAAATCCAATCCTGAAATGAAACTTTGCAAAACGTCTTGGTTAAGAACAGGGTCTCTTAGGAACTTTTTTTTTTTTTTTTGCTTTATTTCTAATTTGTAATTGTAATTTTAGGATTTTGAGGACTGAGTTTTACAAATTGCATTTATTCCAAATCACATTTTCAAGATTACATTCTCTTCACTTCTGGGGAATTAAGAGACGCATCTCTATTTTTCTGGTGGACGTTAGCAACAGTTTGATTGGTTCAGTGCCAGCATTGGTACTGGGCTTAAAATGAAGAGAATGTGATCTGTGAAGACTTAGACCTAAACGACATTTATTGCAATTTTGTATACCCAGAGGGTATACAAAACGAAATTTAATTTTGTAAAGCTCTCAGAACATCTCCATTCCTCAAACAGCAGCAAGGATCAAATGTAAACAGTGTGGGAGAAAAAACATGGTGCGAAAACACACATTGATATGGAAGTTCAGAGCATTGTGACGCAAAAACAAAATTTGCAAAGATTCCATTTGTAAAACTCAATCTATAAAAAGATAAATATATATCTGAAATACAATTTCACTTCTTAAATATGTATATATATGTATATATGTATTAAATTAGAAAAAACAAAAAAATTGAATTAATTAAAATTAATTAACTAATTAGGTCTATATACATAAAAATATAAAATATTTATTTGTTTTCAAAAACAAAAAACTAAATTAGTTTCAAATTTAGGTTGCAATGCGGAGGAGAGGATTAGGAGCCACTTGGGAAAATTGGCTGAGTTTTAATTTATTCCGGTTTAACATGGGGAAAAAGTCAAATTCTGAGAAAAAAGTCAGAATTCTGAGATTAAGAATTCTAATATGGGAAAAAAGTCAAGAATTCTGAGATTATAGTCAGGAATTCTGACTTTTTACTCATAATTCTGACTTTTAATCTCCAGAATTTTGGATCTTAATATTAGATGGGCACCATGAAGGGAAGAGATTTGGGAGCACTCAGCTTCACTGACAAAGATATGAGTTGTCTGAGAGGGGGGCCAGTAACACATTGGTGGAAAGGCAGGCAGAATTAGGCAACTTTTTCACGTGCCCGAGGGGCAGTGTTGGGAAAAGTTCTCTTTCTATGTGAACTAGTTCAAAGTTCAAGTTCACATTTTTAAAATGAACTAGTTCAGTTCATAGTTTATAATTCAAAATTTTTGAACTAAGTTCACAGTTCAAAAAATGAACTAGTTCATAGTTCTTTTAATATATGTGCTCCAATTACACCATATATAACCTACTGTAGAACCACGAACCAGCAATTATTTTATCAGTTGTAACACACTGAAACTGTGCGTCAGATTTCATCTTCATAGTCCAGTTTTGAATCCAGGATTTACATTAGCATTGAGGGACAGCATTTGTTGCTGTCCATTCACTTTCACACTAGTAGCTGCTGCTTTCACCTACAGTATATTCTCAAAACATCAGGAAAAATGTGCTGCTTGAATGGTCTTTTATGAGGTATTAAAGAAACAGGAAAGTAGTCTTTAAGATTTTATGTTTTTTGATCTTTAACAGTTCGTAGAAGTCGAGCAGTGCATACTAAAAGGAATACTGGAATCCTGGAAAATTATACCAGGCAGGTTTAACAAACAAGTTACATGAATAGTAAAACCCTCAAAAACATTTTATAACACAAAACTGAGGGACCAGGCTGAGGTAGAATTTAAAAGGTTACTGAAGATGGAGTTTTTACTGAAAACGGCGAGGGCGGACGGGTAAAGATTGTTGCCATCATCTCACCACCACCTGGTCATAAACCTGTTCTAAGTGATCATACTGCTGCTTTGTCGCCTCCCGCGGTAGCCTACATGCTGTGGCTTCCACCATGTATTTTGTTTGATGACGCACGCGGCTGTAGGCTACGACACTGGTAGCTGGTGTTGCCAGATTGGGTGTTTTCCGCTACACATGGCCAGGCTTGTTTCTGATGTGATTTAGCCGGGGTTTCGCCTGGAAGGCTCTATAGAAATCTGGCAACCTATTGAGCGAAGTTGAACTGAGAGAGCGTGCGTTCACAGACACCAGAATGAGCGAGTTCACAATAACGTTCATCAGAGCAATAATGCAATGGATTCAGTTCACGTTCACCAAAAATATGAACGTATTCAGCGAACTTTCGTTCAGCGTGTTCAGGCACAACACTGCCGATGGGGTCCCTCATTAATGGAGGAGCAGAAGGTCAATATAACAAGAGAGCTAGTCTCTAAAACAGACATATTTCTGACTTGATGCTAACATAAGTTTAGTTATCTGGTCAGAATTCTGAGATCAAAAGCAAGAATTCTGAGATCAAAGAATCCAAGAATTCTGAGATCAAAAGGTCAGAATTTTGAGATCCAGAATCAGAATTCTGAGATCAAACTCAGAATTCTGAGATAGTCGTAATTCTGAGATCAAAATCAGAATTCTGAGATTAAAGTCAGAATTCTGAGATCAAAAATCGAAATTCTGAGATTAAAAGTCAGAATTCTGAGGATCAAAATCAGAATTCTTGGAGAAAAAGTCAGAATTCTGACTTTTTCCCATATTAAACTGAAATAAAATTTAAAAATCTGTTAACTTTTTTTTCTTTTTCTTTTTTTTATTTCAGTGGCCCTAATCCTCTTCCTTACATTTGTCCAAATCCATTTTAAAACGTATTCTGTCATTTCAAAAATAATGGAACAAAATTTAAAGTCCTCAGCAGGTCCAGAGGACACTAAGGTCTTTGTTGGGCCTTTTTTGTCTTTCTGTCCACTGCAGATTCATTCACTTAAAACAAACAGGCGTTTTGTTTTTCTCTGTTTTTAAAATACTCCTTTTTCCCCCCCTAATATTTTGAATAATGCTGTTTCAGTGTTGGATAAGTATCAGCTCCATAACCTCCGGTGTCCTCCTGGAATGAGCTGTGGAGACTTCCTGAAGCTGCTGAGGTCCACCTTCCCTATGCTGGCCTCCAAGACTTACTTTGAGACCTTCAAAAGCAACCCTGACAGGAAGCTCCTACCTCTCTATGTCAACATATTCACGCCTGAACAGATCACAAGAGAGGCCGGGGAGTCGGCCCTCTTCATCCGGCTAAAGGTCCGATCCCATTCTACAGAAATCGTCTAGAAAGTCTCTTTTTATCCGATGTTTTGCTGAAAAGCTGTTTTCCTTTCAGCCTCCAGAGGACATCCAGGTCAGAAAACGGAGCAATCCGGATGATGCTCGTCCTTCCTTACGGTATGCAGCTCCCCCCGCCACAGCGTCAAAAAACCACCGCTTCTTGGCTCCTTTATAGTCGGATTGATTCCACTTGCTGTTTCATCCTCTAACCATTGACTCTCGTCCTTCTTTGTTCCAGAAAAAAAAGTCCGGATCATAAAAAGGTTGATGATAAAGACGCCCCAATGAGCCTTCACGTCTGTTTGCTGGAGTCCGACGTTGATGTGCTCAAGCCGCAGGGTGAGCTGACAGACACTAGATCTATCAGTGGAAGCCTTTTCCTTTTTCTCTTGGTCAGAACCGTCCTCACAGGAAAGCTGAAAGTTTTAGCGTCTTAAAATACTTTTAAAAAGGAAAACTAAAAAAGATCTTTAAGGTACCTGTAGGGCTGGGCGATATAAGAAAATCTAATAAGGCAAAATATTTGGGCTATAATGTTGATACACGATATATATCATGATATGTTTAAATTACCTTCAAAAACAATAGAGTGCATAAAGTTTTACTTTCTCTCTTATGGGATTGCTTTTTCAAATGACGAGGCACATCTGCTTCAGAGCTGATTTATTTAACGTTTTAATTGTGTGTACGGGGAGACGCTGACATGTGGGGATTACCACATTCGTTTTGCATGCGGATTACTTTTTAGGTGGTGGAATAAATCTGTACTGCTACTATTAGGGGTGTAAATAATTATCGTTTTGTATTGATGCATCGATCCAACAGCCCGACGATCGATGCATGGATACGTCCCCAAGAGAATCGATTCATGTTTTCATCTCGGTCTATTTTTTATCCATTTGCTCCTGGGTGTAATTCTCCCTCCCGTGCTGCGGTGGTAGCTAAACCTATTTTGCCCTCCTACCGCGCTTCCTGGTTATATTCTTACAGCAGTGTGTTGCAGTGAGCTTGACACAGACAGTTTTAAATGATGCTCAATATTGAGGCGTGGTCTGTGCTACACACTGTGGAAGTTCTGTAGATACGCAGTGGGGGCGCAGGAAGTGGGGATTTTGAAGTCCGATGATGAGGAGGGACATGAGGGAACCAAAAGAAGCGGAGATCTAGGTGGAAAAAAGGATCCCAGCGTTCTTGCGCACACCTAAACGCTCTTCTAGCGGGTCAAACTTTATGAGTTGTTTTCTGCAATTTCGGTCATAAAACAAAACAAGCCGCCTCCTGTCTGCGGTCAGCTACAATTTCTTGAAGAGGAGCAGCGGAGCGTCTGTGGAGGGGGCGGGACGTCTGGAGCCGAGGTATTGCATTGCACTCATTTTGCACTGATTATTTGCAGTATTTTTTGATGCAAGGCCTTTCAGAATTTATAACGCAGGGGCATTATGATTTTTCAGTGAATGAGGGTTTTACCGTATTTTCAATGCATCATATGGCCTTACCGCATTACTAAAAGCACTCTCAGTTATGTGTCCCATTTCTGTATTTAACACACACATAAGGCTACCGGACTATAGGGCGTATTTTTATATACAGGTACATGTCCTCTACTACCTTTAAATACTTCTACTGCGTATTTAAAAATACAGCAGGGGCAAAACTGAGTATGACTGTGCTTTATTCATGTATTTATTACAAAGTATTAATCAAACCTGGGAGCTGGCCTTGAGACAGACACATCGCAGATGACAGAGCGCTGTGGTCACTCCTAAATTAACTTAAAATCCTGAAACATGCCCGGCCGAATATGTTAAGCTTTTATTATTACGGTATCCTGGTGCCTGCAGTTTAAATTATTTAGATGAAAAACACCTGCCAAGCCACCGCATGAATCCGAAGGCTACCCTGCCTAGAGGCTGCTGATGAAGGGATTTCTACTGTCGATGTACACGCTGGTATGTGGGGGGTCTGAGCGCCTCCGACAGAAATAGATAATCTGGATGAACTGACTGCAATTATTATGTTTTCAGGTGGACTTTCTCTTAAAAATATATTAAAACTACTTTATTCCCACTGATCACAGCAAATATAGCTGCAAGATTTAGATTATTTAGATGAAAAAAACACCTGCCAGCCACCGCGCGGTGTACGCTGTGAGGAGACTCGGCCCAGAGGCTGCTGTTGAATTAAGTTTTCATGTAGAAAAATGGAGCGGGAGCAAAACTGAGTATGATTTACATTGCTTTTTATTCATGTATTTATTACAAAGTATTAATCAAACCCAATCAAAGTCATCATCCTCTGTTTCTGAATAAAACAGCTGGCAGCGTTAAATCAGACATGCCAATTTCCCCTTCTTAGCTGTGAGAGTCACTTTCAGTGCGGCAGCGCAGCTCCTCAGATAATAATGCCCGGCTTTTGCAGCTTGAACAACAGAGCCACAGCAGACACTTTTAGTCCAAGCATCTACAATCCATCCGCAAACGGTGGCGTAATCCCGCCCGGCGCCAAGCCTTCCCCTTATCCTGAAACTGTGGTCTCCGGCTGTCATCCACTCCCCTCACCGCCCTTTCGCAGCCTTACTTTGAACGGCCGCTTCACAACGGTGTTGAGCGGTTGGAAGCCAACTTTGTCAGACCCTCGGGATAACGGGCGCAGCACAGTTTGGCTCATTTGATCTCATCTTTTTCACATCGGCTGTGAGATGGGCAATGCATGGCGATGGTGATGCGTGGAAAAACCACCTAGTCTCCTCACATACACCTCCCTCGAGCCCGCACGCTTTCATCATCTCCCTCATCCACCCAGCAGCCTTTTTTCATTTAATATCATATGTCATCAGAGCGCTGTGTGCTGTCTGCGCTGTCAGCGAGCCTCAGATCAGCTTCTCTGATTGGTTGATTGTGGCTGGCGCCCAGCAGCAAAACTTCAATTTTTCCATTCAGCAGCAGCAGCGGGCGTTGGCGGTGCATCAGATGCTTAAACGCTTCCCGGCGTGCCGCACCTGCTGCTCCAAAACGTGTTGCGACCTTTTGCTGCCACCTGCCTCGCGTCAACCATTCACTTTGCATGTAAACTTCGCCGCTTCTGCTGCACCTGCTGGGTCGGTTCACACCGAAGCTGTCGAAGCGGTTGAAGCAGCGAGCACAAGGGTTAATTTGTTTCCCCATGTTTTTCACATCAGCTGGCTGAGATGGGCACGCATGGAGTTACATATTAACAGCGAATGGTGATGAGTGGAAAAAAAACACCTGGTCTCCTTACATTCAGCCACTCTTTCATCATCTCCTCAATGAGGTGGTCTCAAAAGTCGCAGTTACAACACACATAGGCACCGGCGCACTTTTATGGAGGGGAAAAAAGACGTTTAAGTGCTCTTATGAGTCGCGGAAAAATACGTGTAATAGGAATAGGTGGAGTACAACTTTTTTCTACTTTTGTTATTTGCTTTTGTTTCTCAAAGAAAATGCCATAACGATATTATAGCTTTCATTGATTTATTTCAAATTTGAAACATTGTCTAGACTGTAAAGTGTTTAAAAAAAACAAACCAAAAAAAATACGAACCAATTAATCGAATCGTATCGTGGTGTATTCTTGAGTATCGAAAATAACCGAATCGTTGGGTCAGGAAAATGATACTGAATCAAATCGCCATGATGGATGAGATTTACACCCCTACTGCTACCTTTTGCAGCGATGTTTTTTGCGGCACGTCTTACAAATTGGTGCCTTTTGTTTGACGTCCTCGGTGTGAAATCCAAACTAGTGCCATGTACTGATCAACTGAAACACCTGCTGTCGCCCTATTTCATTTGCCGGTTGCTATAGCAGAAAGTAATCCTGTTTGGAGGAGGGGTTTATGATGCATTCAAAGTGTGTGGGGAAAAATAAAACTCTAAGTGAAAAAGGTGCAGATGGCTTAATGTCTTCATGTGAATTTGAACTCGATGGTTGTGATAGTCATTTTAACTATACATCGAGTATATTCGTTTTATCGCCCAGCCCTCGGGAGCTGTAGTCCCTAGATTGCGTCCAGTTGAGATGTCCAGCTCAGCTCTGTCTCTTCTCTCTATTATTATATTTACGATAAGGTGATGAAAAATTTCGCATGTTGTCAATTTTGACTAATTTAGAGCAATCGGAATACTTTTAAATCAATTTAGCATGTAAACCCAAGAGATGAATTAAAGGATTTGCTTAATCGGAAACCAATGACCTTTAGTCAATTGAGTCTTAACCTTCTTTCATTGCTCTACTAGCTAGCAGACATAAAGGGACTCCTCTTCAATGGCTCTTTTGTCATAATTTGTTAATGAAAATGTGATGAGCATGTACGGAAACACAAGCTCAGTGAAATAAGGATCTTTTTAGCTTCATAAACAGCAGCTCAAACATGTTACCATGACACATGCGCCCAATTTGGCTAGCTTTTTTTTTAAACATTAAAGGCATAAAATGGTCAAAAATCATCAGAAAGACCAATTATTTAGCTGGAAAATTCGTCCCTAAATGTGTCAGACCTGTACCTCTGCTGTTCAGCAGCTTAGTATAGCAGGCCACATCAGGGATGTTCTTTGTTTTCAGGTGCTCCACACATCCAGCCTTCTTCAAAGATATGAAAGTTCCTGAGACTCGGAGACAAATGTTGCAAACAGTCTGTTTTGCTGCAATATTGTTCTGAGGTTAGCTAAGAGGTCTGCTTAGCCAGTCTGGTGTTTCTGGTCTCTGGACATGGGGCTATGTTGGTGGCTTTTCAGGGTGGCTGGCTTGAGATGAGCATCAAAAGAGGCAAAAATCCTGTGATTTTGGTGTTTTCTCCCCAACCCCGTGAGGCACAGGATTGCATGTCCTGTGGGAGTGTCTTGGAAAATTGTGGGCTGGTAGGGGTTGCATAGGCTAAAGAGTCCAACAACAGACAAACTTTCGTCCTCCAACCCCAATGATCAAAATTAATGTCATTGTTTATGGCCCAACAAGAGCATTGGGTCTTTGATAAACCATAAAATATCATCAGCAAAGAGTATGAGCTCGTGTCCAAGGAAACTTGGGTTTTGTGTCAGTTTTTATTGACAAAGGCTAAACTTCTTTTATTAATTTTTTTCTATTTGCTTTTAGGTTCTAGGGGAACTAAGGAAAATATCCAATATGGGAAATATTAAAATTAGGGGTCCTGGTACAGCTGTTTTATTTCCAATACAATACCGATATTGGAGCTTTGAGGATGAACAGATACCGATTGACTGATATGAGATTAGCTTGAATAATACAAGCTTTTATTACTTATTTTATTCTGAAGAATGTTGGAAAACACTTGTCAAGTAATATTACTACAACAGGGAACAAAAGTCAGCAACAAAGAATATGATAACCACTGACCCATTTAAATTAACCAATGAGTTAAAGAAACTTTTACCAGAAGTAGAGAGTTTCTGTTAGCATGAAAATATGTTACATTTTAAATATCTGATATCAGTTTTTTGGCTAATATCTAATATAAATATCCCTTGTTAAAATGTTAGTCTGGACCAGATCATTAAGGTCTTTGGACCAAATGAGATCCCTGAGCTCCGTTTGGCTGCCTGAGTTGCCTCTTACTGTGAGAGCCCTCCTTAACAAAGATATCTGTGTGGGAAGAAATCGAATAAGACTGGATGAACTGGATAAAGTCAGATGAAGAGTGGAACAATGTAGCACCACATGTCTCTTCCATGCTGAATGTTTCCTTTGTTTTTTTGTTTTTTTCTCTCTCAGCTCTTAACAAGCACAAAATCCATGAGCTGAAGTGTCCCTGGGGCCTGCAGGAGAAGGACTTCATGGATCTACTAAGGTCCACATTTTCTCTGCTGGCTGGTCAAGCTTTCAAGGTTTTAACTCTTCAAAGCGGGAAACTTCTACCGCTGAAGGTTAACTGCCTCGTTCCGGAAGAGATCCAGAGGGCTATCGGTTCTGTCGACCAAGGGTTCCCTCCACCAGTTCTCTACATTCAGCTGCCGGTATGTCCGTTTGCCTTTACCACAAATCCAGATTCCAGCTCCTTGAAGCATCGGTTAGAAATAAAAACATGTTATCGTCTGTGAAACCTTTGAAGCAACCTCCACAGAAAGAAGATACTAAACCTTTAGCTCATCCCAGCACAGCATATCCAGACATCCAGACCCTAAGGTAACCTAAAACCCCCACGGCTTTGAGGCTGTTTCATTTCTAATGTTCTCTTCTAATCTCTGTGTTTTTCTTTGTTTTAGCAACTATGAACCAGAACAGTTGCTCAATCTGAAGATCTGTATCCTGGATGACCCAAAAATAAATCACATCACCCCTTCAGGTAAACCAGCTGATTGGATGGCTGTCCTTTAATCTTCTCTTTATGCCCAGAACCACTAAATTATTGGTTCTATTATTATAAACTTAGTGCTGTCAATCGATAAAATTTTTTTTTAATCGCGATTAATCGCATCAATGCCTAAGTTAACTCGCGATTAATGCGCATTTTAATCACACATTTTTTTTCTGATTGAAAATCATTTAAATACTCTCGATGACATGCAAAAAATACATACAGGCTAGGTTTGTACCAATGTTCTTTTTTTAAAATGAAAACAGGTCACAGACACTGATTTATGCCATAGAAACATATGGCAAGAAGATGGGGAGGCATGTAGCAAAAAATAACAAATATGTATCCAAAAAAAAGGCCCTGAAAACAGGCTGATGTAAAAGACAGTCTTTACAGTTAATACAGTCTTTTGCTGTAAAATGTAGTAGAGTTAACATTAGATGTCAATTAACCAAGGTAATAATGAACAATTTTCAATCAATACATCAAAATCAATAGACCGACATCACTAGATGGAGGTAGTCTATGCTCTAGAAAGTTGCTTTTCAGCCTCTTAACAAAAATGAGAACACACACACACACACACCCACCCACCCACCCACACACACACACACACACACACCCTACGATACTGACCTGTGGCGTACACAGACAGCAAGAGTGCCGTAGCAGATTCCATTTCACCTCAGTAATCTGTTTTCTCAGCGTATTTCAGGTTGCTATAGGCACCAGACACTCAACTTGTTTGTTGGTGGGTGGGGCTTAAAGAAAAGTGCACTAGCGCCACCCAGTGTATGGCGCGTCTTTTTTTCCTTGAGGAGCTCCCGCTCTCGAAGCCTATGGAAAAAAGCATACACTGGGGGAAAATAGCCCCGCCTTCCCGCAGGCTGCAGCGGGATGTACTTGGAAAATTGTACCATAAAACCACATAGCATTAATCTCACGTTAAAAAAATTATCGCCATTACAATGGCCTTGCGTTAACGCGATAATAACGCGATAATTTTGACAGCATTATTATAAACATAAATCTTAAAGCAGTTTCATGTATTTCCAATGAATAACTTTCAGAAGTAGATAGAAGGGACCTTCAACAGGTTGAAGGTTATTAACTTGTGTGTCACACTGAGCTTGTCCCACATATTTTTGATTTATGCCCAATATTGAAGCATGGTCTGCGCTATGTTAACCCCCGCTCTGATCCTCGGGGCTGAAAACAAGCAACAAGTCAGAATCTCTCACTGTGCCCGTTGTGCCGGCTCGGTTCTGATGAGAAGAAACTACCTTTGAAGTGGAGCGCTTTCATCCTCCATTACTTCGCAGGTGGTCAACCAAAGAATCAGGGAGCTTGTCCAACAGATTGTCCAACATGGACGGCAAATGGAACAGTCCACATTAGTCCACCTCAATGTTTTTAGTCCATAACTCTTTGGTAAATATGTGAACAAAGAGAATATCTGGTAGGACCTTTGATTTTCTTTATGATCCTAAAGGTCCCAGAGATCGGGGAGCGGTTACACAACATGAGAAAAGGAGCATTCAGATCATCATAACAACAATACCACCAAAGCTGGCACCGAGCAAAACACCTTTGACCTTGAAGCCTGGTTAGATATGGCTCTAGGCTTCATGAGTCCATTGCCTTTGGGTTGTGAGAGTAACCCACCCCCCATCATGCCTCACCACTGGAACACCTTTCAGATCTTTCTGGTGGTTTCAAAGGTGTTTTCGTGACTGAAGGGATGGCTATCCTCCTGCAGCAGTGTGTCGCAGGTATGACGCAGATATTTTTCGTTTATGCCCAATGCTGAAGCACGGTCTGGGATATGTTTATTCCACGCCACAACGCAAGAGGGGAAAATCAGGAACTAGCTGTGGGTCTAGATACAGCCGAGGAGGTGAAGAAGTGGGGGCAGGTTTGTGCTACGACGGAGGGACATGAGGGCGAAAACGAGCAAGGATCCAGGTGGAAAAATAGTCCCAGCGTTCTCGTGCACCTGTCGCTCTTCTAGCTGGTCCATCTTCACGAGTCGTTTTCCACAATGGCGGTCATACAAACAAAACAAGCTGGTAAGGAACCAAACAGGAAATACGCATAGTCCAGAGCGGATTTAGATTTGACCAATCAGAGGCCACCTGTCTGCAGCACTGTCTGCGTTCATCTACAATTTTCGAGAGGTGCAGCAGAGCGTCTGCGGAAGGGGCGGGGCATATCTGCGGTCCCTGTGACCCATGCAGACGACCTGGTTTCTGAGCACAAATCAGCCTTAAGATGTTATGAATAAACCTTGAGAAAGAAACTGGCTTGTTATGGGAATAAGTATGTCTTATCTACAAACACTCCTCTCACTCGGGTATTTTGTGGCCTTGAAGGTGAAACAGACTGAAAAAAAAGATTTTTCAATAACTAAACAGCATAACTAAGTATATGAAACAAGAAACGAATAGAAATTCAAATTTTCCAACCACAGTGTCTTCTTGTAAACATCAGGGATGATGCTTGGGTGAACTCAGGAACTATGCCTCACAAAACACCTGCAAACTATGACCTGATTTTATTCATTTTATTATTTTTTGACTGATGGTGTTCCGTTCTCTCAGTGTTGCAGAAACACGCCATCCAGGATTTCCAGTGTCCCGGGACTCTACTGAAGGCTGGCTTTCTGGACCTCTTGCAGTCCAAGTTCCCTAAGCTGGCTGGAGCCAATTTGGATTTCCTGGTCGATTACGGCGAATATATGATGGCTATAAATCTAAAGAATTCAATGGCAGAGAAGATGAACAGGATCCTGCTATCGGCCAGGACTAGAGTCCTCTACATCATAATGAAGGTTAGAGGCTCATTGTCTTTCCTGCAAGGTCAAATATTCCTACTCTTCTTTTTTTCTGAGATGCCAGCAGCACAGATCAGAGCTGCTGTGTTCAGATAAAGGGGGTAGTGATTTAATTAAGGTCTCAAACTCTTTCAGGAAAAAACTAACGTCGAGGTCAAAGGAAAAAGGAGTCACTCTAGTGTTACTGATGAAAGCATTTCTTCCCCACGGTAAGTCCTGCTTGTTTATCTAAATAGGAATTTTAAAAAAATCAGATGCTGTCTCAGCCCCTGATTATATATTAGCTGCTATAAGAATGTCACTACTCCTCTATCATCAGAGTTCATCCTCTAGTGGCCTTCATAGCTCTGATAATATGCAATAGTAGCATGAAGTGTCCTTCCTTTAAGTCTTCTTAATTGACCTGCAAATAACTGGGTACACATTGACCAGCAGGAATCAACAGCATTGCAGAAACAAATAGTACCCAATGAAAAACCTGCGACTTGTACGCGTACATAAATCCCACAATTACTCACTCTTCTGAACTTTGTTTTCACAACAGCTAAACATCATTTAGGATCTGAACATGATGACTGGAGTCTGGTGTTCTATTGCTTGGTTGGAATGAAAATCTGCATCCACACGGCCCCTTCTGGAACAACTTTGACACCTTTGCTCCAACCTGTAGAAGTACAAGCTTTAGATGAACTTCTAGCCTCTGTCACACCTTGATGATTTAGACCAGCGTATGCCTGATGTACGAAAAATCCGGCAAAAATGCTGACATACGTTGGATAAGTTATGGGTACATTTTGTATAAGTTATGAGCACACTGAAGCACATTAAAGGGAAACATTGGGCCCTTGATTTTACATTATTACATCATGTTCTACTCACCCATATGAGTTTTGTGTCATTTTGGAGCTGTTCTGAAGATATTCCGTTGGGTTATATCCAAGTAACGTCTTCCTATGGGCAGCGACTTGAAGGCACAAACTAAACTGTTCATAATTTATCCGTTTATGGTACGCCAGCATTCATAACATGTAGGCGAATCACTGTCCCCAGACATCCGCGGATTTCAAAAATTGAGCATCAAGGCCTGCAGTGTAAACGTAGCCTATGTTACCTCATGTGCAATCTGGGACAACATGACAGTTTATTTTCTCTCCACAAACTGGTCTTCAGTCTTCTCCTGATCAGGTAGAAATCATTTCTGCCAAATAGCAGTTCACAGAAACCCCTATAAACCATTGCATCATCTGCATATAGTGTAATCTGTTTTCAGTAAAATAGTATATGTTTAGAAAAGTATGGAGTGTTGCTTTTGGGCTGTCGGTGTCTGATCATATCTCACCATGTCTCATCCTGGCCTTAATTGTTTGTGCTTTTCAAGTTGTAATTTCCTGTCCAGTATCCTTAAAAGTAAACGTTTAAATTTCCAGAAAAAAACAGACAGAAATCCAAGATTTCAGAAGTCGTAGGTTATTCAGAACTTGATCAGACTTTCTTTTCACACTGAACCTTAAATGTCTACTTGGTTTCTTTTTTTCTCTCTTCCTAACACTGTCCTCTCTGGCGATATGGCAATAAGAATAATTGTCTTGATGCCACAAGTGGAGCAGTACGGCTATCGCCATAGTGTTCATAGTCAAAAAACTGAAAAAAAGGAGAAAAGATTAAAGAAAGAGAAGATGAAAGGGAGATAATGATAAAACATTGTCAGTCTGCTTTATCACCTGCAAAGATATGTAAAAAGAACAGCACAACCAATGGACATATAGTATAAGAGATACAAAAAAGTAGCACTTTGATACTATCGCTTTAGTATAAGTAGTATGATCTAATGTGACATATATACTGTGGTAGCTGAAGATAAGAAATGTCTACCTGGTTTCTAGATCAGATGACGTCTGGAGAGTTAAAGGAGAATTCCGGTTTTTAACACTTTTAGCCCATTTTCTGTAGTGTCAGGATGAAATCGAATGATGCGACACCAAAATTTTGACAATTGGTCCTGTCTCTGCTATTTGGCTCATTTAGAATCCACCCCTGGCTGCTTCAGAATGGCTTACATAGTGCATGTCCGATAATGTCCTTAAAACAACCTTAAGCGTTCTTTTTTTTTTAAATATGCTACTCTCACGATGTCGTCAGCACTGTTCAATGGCGTTCCAAAAAAAGTTTTTCGTAAAGAAAAAGCGTTCCTGTAGTGTTTTATTTAGCATTTTGTAAATCCCATTGAGTTCTGTTTAGGAATAGTCAATATTCCTGTGCCACCGGAATTGGAAATGGGGCCTGTTTACACAGTTGTAGTCTTTTTAAGCTTCACTCTGTGTACTCTGGCGTCGAAGAATCAAGAATCCACCCCAAGGTATTCCATTTTCAGAGTTTTTAAAGTGTTTAACGAAGCGAGGCGTTACCTCCGGCGTCGGGGTACACAGAGCGGCGAAAGACTACAACTGTGTGAAGCACAGGCCCCGATTCGATGACTTTGAAAATCAATGACGACTCCCAACAGAAACTCAATGAGATTTACAAAATAACTAAATAAGCACTGCAGCGGCACGTTTTTCTTTCACCGGCACTGGGCGTCATTGGCGATCGTTAACGACAAGCGTTTATTTAATTTGTTTAGAACGATTATCGGTACAGCACGATATGCTTCATTGCCGCAACCAGATAAATGAACGACGCGGAACTGTTCGTCAAAGAAACGGTGTGCGTCATTCATCCTGAACACAATGACTCAGGGAAGCAGCCCTGGCCTTTAGATACAATCCATCTGATCAGCGTCCGATAGAACATGATTGTTCAATTCATAACACTTCAAATGTTTTTAAATGAATTTGATATATGGTCTTTTAAGAAGGTTCAGAAACCTTAATACATCTTTCATCCATCCTCTAGGCCATTGCCTCCTTAGTAGCCTTAATTGTATGTGTAGTTCTTTATTTTGATTAAGGTATGTTGTTGTTCATGTAAAGCACTTCTGTCAGGTCTAACACCTAAAACACTGTAAAACAAGGAAAGAAAGGCACAGAGTCAGAAGTATTTTTACTCGTGAGGAGAGTAGGAAGAGACGTGCAGGTACATCTACATCTCCACCCCACTCTGCCGGTCTTCAAGCTTTCTCTTCGCTATTTATTAAAGTCAGAGGGGGGGTCCCTAGTTACACAAGCTGAGGTTGCGCTAAAGGAATAGGAAACAAGAAATACAATTCAATTTGCAGCCTCAGTGAAAAGGTCAATTGCATTTAAATGTCTAGCGGTCAAAATGGTCCGAGAACCACCTGGTTTCGTTAAGCTTGAAACAATACTTCCCGAGTTGACCTATACTGCTTGTGCAACACCTCTCTGGAACAGTAATATGTCACACATTATACATCATAAGAACAAACATTAACTATCTTATACATAATTATTCCAACAACTTCACTTTGCTTTGCAGCCAAAGTTTAAAAAAACGAAGAAAGATGAAATTGAAGTCCAGGCATTCGGGGTCACATCACAGGAACGGAAAAAGCGAGGACGACAAAACGGAAGACAGCGAGGATGAAGGCAAGCCAGAAGACAAAAAGCCCGCCAAACTCTTGGCTCCGGGCTCCCTGATGACCCAGATCTCCTCCACAGACAACACTCCTCCAGAGACAAAGGAAAGCTGTCCAGTAGCAATGGAAACCATCCAAATAGACGACGACCAAACGGATGACAGTGAAGATGAAAGGCTCCCCGATAATCCAACGCTCTCCAGGCTGTCATTTATGAACACGCAGATTTCTGCTTACGCTTCAAAGGAAACTACTACTAAGGTGCAGAAAACACTCCCAGATGCAAAGGCGAGCACCCAGGTGGATGATGACGAAACGGAGGACAGCGAGGATTACGATGACCATGACAGCGTAAATTCTTCTCAGCTGAACTCTACCATATGGGATAACGAGGCGAGGAAAAACATAGCCAAAGAAAAGCCACGCGTGTCAGGGAAGGAGGAAGTCAAACCTCCAGAAGCAAAGAGAAAGCCAAATATCGAAGAAGTAGAGATTTTGGACAGTGAGGAAGGAGATGATGATAGTAAAGCAGAGTCCAGCAGACGCTCGTCCCTGCAGTCTCAAATACCAGGTCAGGATGTAAAGCAGAACTCCACCACAGAAAACACGAACGTGAAGCAAAATAAGATAAATCCTGAAGCTGTAAAGACAAACGCCCCGATAGAGCAGGTGGAAATCAGCGACGCTGACGGTGATAATGAAGACTCGTCAAAGTCGGACATGGTGAAAGAGAAGAAGGAGCAAACCTGCAGAGTGTGCAGCTTGATCCTCCTGTCCAAGCGCCTTCTGATTAGACACGCGTGGAAGCATTTGAACCACAAGGACCAGCTCTGTGGAGTGTGTGGAATGCAGCTGGACTCTGCAGTAGAGCTACAGATGCACCTCCAGAAATACCAGAATACTCACAACTGCAAGATCTGCTGCAAGCGTTTCATCTCCAAAGACGGCTACAGGAAACACATGAGACGGCACAAAGGTAAGGGACGGGATACACGCCGTGAAGTTTTCTCTCTATAGGGTGTCTATGTGAAGGGGGAACTGTTGAGTGGGGTTGGTCAGAAATGACAGGAAACATTAGATAAACAAGATTTTCACTTCAAACAGCCCTGCGCTTGAATTATTGTGCAATATATCCATGAATGGATACATCAAGAAAAAGCTTCCAAAAAATTTTTAAAAACAACATTCCACTGGACTTTGCTTCCAAGTTTGAAGAATTTTCGCTTCCCATCCCTCTAACGACCCCCTTTCAGGGACATAGACCAGTATCGGGTATAACAAGCTAACAAAGAAGCCAAACGACCCCCATTCCTAAGGGGCGGTTCGTCCGGTTCAATTTGCATCGTTTCTAAGCCAAAACTAGGCTTTTGTCTTTGGTCCACTCTATAACGCCTCGAACTCAACGCTATTTCTGACATTTTGTGTGGAAAAGCTTACTGGATGGGAAGCGAAATTTCTTGAAACTTGGAAACAAAGTCCAGTGGATTGTCTTTTAACTTGTTTGGAATCACTATTAAGAAAAAGCAGAATGGCATAGATTTATTTCCCATACTTCAGAGCTTGTATATTAAATACTCAAAGAGTTTAAGGCTCTATGAATGATGAATATTTTTTCTAACCTTACAAACAAGAATAGCCCAATAGAGAATGTTCCCGTTCACTCTTGGTCAACTTTAGGCCGGCCATCCCGGCAGGAGGACACAGACCTCGTTACTCTTGTGCTCTGACCCCTCCTTGTATGGAGAAGTTCGGTCAACAAGGAATGATCAATGGATCATTATTTATACCTAAAACGAATATGTTCCCAGTGATTTAATGAACTTAGCGTTAATCAGTAAAAAAA
>JAGKQL010000050.1:4799712-4844942 GCA_018398635.1 Cyprinodon brontotheroides | reverse complement strand
AATAGGATTTTGAGCAAAGTTTTTACCATTAAATTATGCAAAAGGTGTCAGACGCAAAACATTTCAGAAACCGTATGTATCAAATATGATACATTTGGCATTACAGGGTTAAGTCAGAATCCTCCACAATATATAATAAATAGAGAGAAATGGAAAATCCTGGATGCAGTCACGGTATAGTGGAAGTGCAGTGATCCTTTATTTAGCCAAATTACGCAGAACTTTAGAAACATGCAGGAACATTCAGCTGAAAAGATGTGGATCCCATATTATTTACGTTCCTCATTCAGTAAGAGATATTTCCCAGAATGGCTCTGATGCTCGAACTCGATGTGTCGCTTTAAATTTGATGTGAACTTGGCTGACGTACGGACTTGTTTGTTAAGTCACATCAAAAATGTGAGGTTTTTTTCTGTCCCAGTCTTCCTTTTTTAGTTCATCAAACTCTGCCAGGTTCTCTGCTAAACTGGCATCAGAAATAGTAGACATGCTGCTCTGTCATGCTGTGAAACCTGACGTTATCCAATGAAAAGTTTGGTTAAACTGAACGCCAACGTAAGCTGTGAACGTCGCTCTCGTTCCCGTTCATTACTTCCTAAGCTGATACATTCAGTTCACCGTTCACTAAAAATATTGATGTATTCAGTGAACAGCGTTCATGCACAACAAGGGGTGTAAATAATAATCGTTTTGTATCGACACTGGAGAGAATCATTCATGTTTTTTTTTATTCCTCCGGTCTATTTTTATCCCTTTGCTCCTGGACGCAATTCTGACTCCCGTGCTGCGGTGGCGCTAAACCTATTTTGCCCTCCTACCTGGCTTCCTTTAGCCACTACCGCCTTTCTGCTTGCACACAAACACTCGCGTGAACAGAGGCGTTAGTATTTTTCAGTGAATGAGGTTTTCATAAGCATAGGCGGAGTACAATTTTGCTAACTCTGGTATTTGCTGTCGTTTCTGAAACAAAATGCATAAGGATATTACAGCTTTCATTGATTTATTTCAAATTTGAAAAAAAAAAAGACAATTATTCGAATACAGGGTTTATACATAAATGATTAACTCTTATTTAATGCTCTTAGAATTAATCTTAGTGCCATCAACAAGTACCCATGACTTGTGTGTGTGTGTGTGCACGCACATATATATATGGCTGCAGCCATGGCCCTAGTTCCTTGTTTTCCCGCCACTTTGGTTCATTCTCTAGCCTTTAGTCTGCCTCAAGCTTCTTTTCCGAAGCCATTTTGATGCCACGATTATCAAATTTAATGCATTTTAATGCCAATTAAGGCCTTAATTTAAAAAATAATAATTTAATGACTTGCGGTAACCCTGGAATAGTATCATGGTGTATTCTTGAGTATCGTAAACAATCGAATCTTTGGGTCAGGAAATTGATACTGAATCGAAACGCCATGATGGGTGTGATTTACACCCCTATGTACAACAGTGCTCACACCAATCTGATGATGTTTCCAGCTACTGAAAAGCTGCATGGTATCAGTACGGTTTTATGCTTGTTATGACGTCATCAAACCTTCCAACTTGACAAACCTGCCTCAGGATGACTGCATGATTTATAAACAAACTGCATTTAACCAAACAACCATTGAACCTCACAGAGAAATATGAATAAAGCAATAGGACACGATGTGCAGCTGGAGTTAGGGAGGCTTATTCAAAGTCCAGACCTACATCCAGTTAAAGGATGAAGTTAGTTCTCCTTTCACTCCACAGTAACCTTCCTCTAATGTACAAAGTGGGCCTTAAGGGCTGTTTTTCAGGACTTACATGATTGTTGGCCATGGTGTGGTACCACCAGAACACCCTGGTGCAGACGTAGTAGGCGATGATCACGTCGACGCTGTAGTGCTCGTGGCCCACCAGGATGCAGATGACTCCGGAGACGCTGAGCAGCCAGCAGACCCAGTGGTACCACCACATCCAGCGGGGGGAGTCTGGAAACAGACCCTAACCGTTAGTCTGCTGATATAGAGGGGCAAAACGAATGGAGGTGCGAAAACTTCTGAACGCTCGGATGTTTTGGGTCAAAGCTGCATGAAGCAAACAGCTTTTTGTTTGTAACAGCAGAAAGAGAGCAGCTTTCTGTGAGGAAATGAAACCACTGCAGGGATGGAAGGGTTAATGTAGGGCAAGAAGGTTTCTGTTTGAAACCAAGAGTCAAACGCAACGTTCTGTAGGGAAGCTTTAATAAAGGAACACCAAACAGAGAGGACAGGGAGAAACCTTTAACCCAGGGGTCTTCAACATTTTCCAGGCAAAGGACCCCAATCTGATGGCAAGATGAAGACCCCTAATTATATATATTGTATGAAATAGAGTTCTATCAAACTGGTCCTATAGTCACTCTATTACAGATGGAGTAAATGTAACTAAAGTAATCTCCTCCTGGGATTATTAAAGTATTTCTGATTCCTTGTTGATGGGGCAGGTGTTGTGAATGAAATGGTGCCCAGCTTGAAAGAGCTCCTGTGTGTCTCTGAATGTGTGCATTGATGACTGAAAGACATTTGCCTCCATTTATCCGTTTACTACAGTGTGTTGATTTCATGTTAATGTGGATTTAAAGACATTTCAACTAGTGGAAAAAATTGCAGAGGGGAAAACTTTTGCGATCCCCCATGCAGTACCTTCGTGGACCCCCTGGGGCAGAGGTCCAGACCCACCTGCTGGCTAATCTGGACCCAACCTGATTTAAAACATTATAAATTACCGCTTGAGATTGGCTTTGTCTCCATTCAAACCCAGGTTCAAAGCCTTGCCGGGCAGCCTAAAGCCCACTGCTCTCATTAAGACAGAGAAAGGAAAAATAAATGATCAGTTCAGGTGTTTTATAAAATAGGTGAATCAGGAAATTGTCTATATACCGAACTGAACGATTGTTCTACTTCAAAAAACACTGGAAAAATGGGAAATTTTTAAAATATTTTTCTAATAAAAAAAAATAAAAAAAATCATCTATGTATAACATGGCTGCATAAACACTTTATTTTATTTCAGTGTTAAATTCTGTTTAAAGTAACAGATTATGATTAAACACGTCTCCGGACCTTTACTGGTTAATGATTTTCTTTATTCGGAACCTGCTGATTTTTAATTGGTTACCCCTGACCTAGGGGTTGAACGCCTCCGCTTTAACCAATCAGAATGGTTGACCTGATTGAACTGTCTTTTCAAAGTGACCTTGCCTGACTGGCAAGGCAGGCGGGGGGAAGCATACTGTCACCGGGTCGGGTTCGTCGCTACGATCCCAGTTCCAGTCAGCTGCAAACCCAAATCTGGTCACCCTAGGTGTGAACATAGGGGTTGATTCGTTCAAGTGTCAGGGTACGCGCACAGGCGGGAGGGACAAGCGGACAGCCATGATTGACGTGTCAGGAACCAATCATGTATAACGGACCGTCTTTTGTGATTGGTTGAGGTTATTCATTGATTTCTCACTGTAGGGGGGACCATTTATTTTAGTTTCACTTCCAGACCTTTAAATTCACTGCTTGCTAAGCGGCTGTGGGGAGATCTTTAAGCCACATGGTAAAAAATGCATCAGAAAATGCATCCTGAGGCACCTTTAACTGACTGTTAGGACAGGTGATCACTATTTTTTGCTCTGTTGGTCACATAACTCCTCCACTGCACGGTTCCTTAGCCATCTTTGTTATTAGTCGCCTTTGTTTGGTAGCAGCAGCCTATGGCAACAGCGACCTGCTGTGATGGCAAATCCCAGAATGCTTTGGGAGGGGAGCTATCCGCGCAAAGCATTCTGGGATATATCTGGCTTTTCTGAGGCCTTTCGTTTCTTCTCATACACTTCGTGGACAATTTTTTTCTTCTGACCATCAGCCATTTTCAGAGAATCGCAGTGAGAAAGGTGAGCTTCAATTACTAAAACCGTAGCTCACCACAGATACCTGAAAGTGCACATGTGCAGAAAAAGATGGCTAACAGGACGAGCAGGTAGGACGGCTTTATGTAAACATATCACCACAATGATTGATAATTAGGAGGAGCACTTATTGAGATGATCCACATGGAAATAAAAGATCGTCCTCTACACCGTTTAACAGAAACAAAATCAATAACTATTTGTTTTTCTATTCCCTTTGCCTCTGAATCTGAACATGCTCTACTTGCATCATCTGTATCCGGCCACATGGTGGTGCTATCAGTCGATCTATTAGACTCACATTCTTTGATGAAGAGGTAGGCCAGGGTCAGCATGACCGTGTGGCCGCTGTACAGGAAGTCTCCACACATGAGGTGAGAGCCAGTCAGAGACAGACCTACAAAAACACACAGAATACGTTCTGATCAGATTCAGGCTGACTCCTCTAACTACTGAGAATCACCAGGTTCAACTTCTCACTTTGATTGTAATACGCTGCAGGGTTGACCTCGCAGCCAATCAGAGAGCAGGACTCTCTACTATGTAATGAGAAGTTAGCTTGGACGTTACCTCCTCCTGAAATGAGCCGCAGGATCCTCCAGATTTTCCCTGTAGAGTCGTTGTAGAGCTGCGCGGAAACAACAGTTAGTGATCGTTGTGCTAAATGAACCGGCGAGGTGTCGTAGGTGGGTGGGGACCAACCTTGGGGGCGCACACCATGTGCTTCCCGGGCACCGGCAGTGTGGTGATGTACATGGTGATGCAGCGGTACATGTAGAGAGTCCCGATCAGGAAGAAACATCGGCGGCCCACAATGGCTCTGCAGGCAGAGAAACGGTCAATAAACAGTCAATAATGGCCAAAACACTCAGAGGAACAAGGCGTTCAAGGCCAACGCTGAATGTTTGAACAGATATCAGGTCTTTGGGGAGATATTGATTCATTTACAGGATAAAGATGACCAACAACAAATGTTACACATTTTAAACAAGAGAAAAGTGAACAAATCAATGGAAGGAGCAGCAGTTCATGAGATTCATGTCATCTCCATGCATGGCTACTATGTACATATTTTTTATTTTATACAAAAAACAGATTTTAACCAATAACTTTTTATATATAACTTGTTTGAGAAATTCTCTAGAGGGACTTCATTTGTCTAATTGCATAAAAGGTTAATTGATAAATATGTCAAAGTTTTTTTTCTTGTTTCTCCACATTTACCTTGTTATAGAAACAAAAATCCATGATTTGAAATAACGTAACAAAATATTGATTTTTAATGTCAATGGATTCATTTGGTTTTAAATTTAAATTAATTTAAATTTAAATAAGTCTTAACAATTTAAGGAAAAAAATGATATTCCTTTTAATTCCAGTTAATTTATTTAGTTTATTTGATCATTAAACTTTTAGAATATTTTAATTTTGATCATTTTAAGTTTTACATTTAAATCGACAATTGTTTGTTCGTTCGTTCGTACTTTTAAAGTCACAATCTATAAATTTAAATCTGTTATTTTGTTATTTGTAAATCCTCATTTTATTTATTTAAGTTTTTTGCTACAAAAAAAGTAAAAATGCTTTTCTAAATCTATTTATTTTATGATTTAATGTGTTTTTTTAAGACGGAGTATTAGGGCCAGGCTAGAGATATTCAATTTTTTTATTTCGAGAATAAAGTCGTAAAATTACTAGAATAAAGTCAAAAAATTACGAGAATAAAGTCGTAATATTATGAGAATAAAGTCGTAAAATTATGAGAATAATGTTGCAACATTACAAGAATAAAGTCGTAATATTATGAGAATAAAGTAATAAAATTACGAGAATAAAGTCATAACATTATGAGAATAAAGTTCTAAAATTCCGACAATAAAGTCGCAACAAGAATAGTGATAAAATTACGAGAATAAAGTCGCAACAAGAATAGTGATAAAATTACGAGAATAAAGTCGCAACAAGAATAGTGATAAAATTACGAGAATAAAGTCGCAACATTATGAGAATAGAGTAGTAACATTATGAGAATAAAGTCGTAAAATGATGAGAATAAAGTCGTAAAATGATGAGAATAAAGTCGTAACATGATGAGAATAAAGTCGCAACATTATGAGAATAAAGTTGTAACATTATGAGAATAAAGTCGTAAAATGAGAATAAAGTCGTAAAATGATGAGAATAAAGTCGCAACATTATGAGAATAAAGTCGCAACATTATGAGAAGAAAGTCGCAACATTATGAGAAGAAAGTCGCAACATTATGAGAAGAAAGTCGTAAAATGATGAGAATAAAGTCGCAACATTATGAAATGGGTTGTGGTATGAGGAATTCATTCTCGTAATATTACGACTTTATTCTAAAAAAAAATCTCTAGCCTGGCCCTTATAGTCGTAGTTTTTACGTCTCTTCTTAGAATAAAATAATTGTCACATTAGATGCAACAGGTGAGCCGTTTCTCTCAGCGAATGTTTCAAACCGCACAGACGGTGGGGTCAGAGGAGGCCCCGCCCCCACTAGGCGGTCTTACTTGTGTTTGAGGAGGAGCCACTGGACGAACCAGAGTCCCACCAGGATCAGCCCGTTGGTCTCGGTGACGGTGAAGGCCCAGGGAACCCGGTCCACATAGTCGAAGAACTTGTCAGGCAGCGGCGGGCTCACGGACTTGTCCGGCACCCTCTCGTGGACGATGGTGATGACGACGGTGGTGAAGACGAGGTTGAAGAAGGCGTAGAGGAAGGCCACGCCCGTCTTCCACCACTCGTTGGGGAGGTCGTCGCCGTGCTCCTCCTTCATGCAGATCTTCTCGTAGTCGCAGCGTCTCTTCAGTTTGCTGTTCAGGGACTGGATCAGCCGCAGGCTGCACAGCCCGCCGCGCTCGCTGCTGCCGTCCTCCTCCACAGTGGGCGCGGAGGCGTGGCGGCTGGGGTTACCGTTGGCAACCCTCTGTGGACGCGGCGGCGAGTTTGTCGAGGTCACGTTAGCTTCCACCGGGATCCGAACTTCTTCCTCTTCTATGAGTTCTGAAGCGGCCATGGACTCGGCTGAACACTGTGGACCAATCAGAGCCTCCCAACCAGCTGGCTGACCAATGACGGGCTTCCTGGTGATCGATGAAGTTCAAATAGGGCAGAATGTGATCCGTTGGGTCAGAATCAGCAGAAACCTGAAAAACAGCAAACATCTCTCAGCTTGTTTCCCGTGGATCGGCCCAAACCTTCACTACAGGACAGACAGCGGAACATTTTAACTTCCAGCACCTTTTTCCTCCTCCTGACTCTAACAGACCGACGATCTCTGCCTGTAGGGTCCGACTCAGGGCCCTAATGTTCAGAAAGATTTTCTCCAATCACCTGTCGCTCTGCTCTGTGACCTGCTGCTGAATTAATCAGTCTACAGCCGTGAAAATGAACCTCCGCTGAGATAAAGGACGTCACACCGGGGTCAAGCTTGTTTTTTTTCTTTTAGTCGTTATGCAGAACGAGCCAATCAGCTGCGGACAAACCAAACATTCCTCTGAGCAGCTCTGTAATCTCCCTCTTATCAAATCAATGGTTTCTGTTATCAGCAGCAGAAAGCCTCTCGTGATTTCTGGCTCCTCCTCCTCAGACAGGTCATTGACCTTCAACACACACGTGTGTTTACATCCCATCATATCCACATCTAAACAAGCAGGGTGATATTTCAGATACTCTGTGTTTCAGAGTCGGGGGGGCAGGGTCAGGTTTCTGCAGGCTTCCCCATGTTTGTTGAAGAGAAGGAAGAGAAGCGGAGCAGGAAGCAGCAGACGGCCCTGAGTTTGACTGCAGGTAACCTCAGGGAGACACTCCCTACAAACCAGTTGAACGGCATTAAACGGAGGAGGATGGGGGGGAGGATGTCCTTCAGCTTTAGTACCGGCTGATGAAACAACAAACAGGTTAAAAAAAAAGCGCTTCCTGTTTCCACAGAGCCCACCTGGGATTTACTGGGATGCAGCTGTGACACATCAGGCTGTTTCTACCTCTAACTGCAAACAGAAAAATAAAGCTGCATTTACTCCCATATCTACTCAGCATGTCATCACCTATACTGATGCTCTTTGCAGTTATGACTGACGGTTTTTATTTGACGATAAAAAGCAATAAACCACACCTTGATTAAAAAACAAAAAGCCTTATTAAAAATGTTCAAATAAACATTAAGTGATGAAAATAAACAGTAGTCTTTTAAGTAAACCCATCCATCCATTATCTTACACGCTTGTCCCAATTGGGGTCGCGAGTCTTTTAAGTAAACATCCAACTAAAGTAAAAACACTGTATTTGAAGAATGAAAAAGAGAATATAATTCAGTAAAAAAAACTTTTTTTAACTGTTTGTTCATTATGTAAAACATTTTCTTATATATACATTTTTTTTTTTACTTTTTCACGATTATACCGTAAATTCTCTAATATTGGCCTGTATTCCAATAGCGGCCGGGTCTCTAATAATGGCCGGTCTCGCTGTCAGAGGAGGTAAATAATGGCCGGTCTCTAATACAGGCCGGGGCTATAAACGTTTTTTCTGGGCATACCTCAACATTATACTTGTGGTAGTAAGTAACATACAAGTACCACAGCCCTGCGCAGCTGGGCGACAGCGACAGGCCCGGCTGCTGCCCGTCTTGGCCGAGGAAGAAGAACTGAACACGCAGCAGAACAGGAAGAGAAGCGCGAGTGATGAGGAAGTTAAAGGGAGAGATGAAGAGGGAGGAGAAAAACTGGGGAGGAGAATTAAACAGAATTGGAGGATTTTTATATATTTTTTTTACTTCAAACCAAGCGAGACATGGTAACTGTACTTTTTCACTAAATGAACCGAGTGTTTTATAGGTTCAAATAGACATAACATCTCATTTTTATTCAATTCACTTTGGTGAAATTACGAACTTTGCTCAGGAAATAGCAATGGGGGCTGACCATAAATTTAAGCCTCTGTCCAATAAAGGCCTGGACCGCGATGCACTTGAGTGAAATAAAGGCCCGGGCCTATATTAGAGAATTTACGGTATTAATTAAAAAAGAAATTAAAAAAACTCAAAGAACTGTTAACGGAGGCACTTATATTCTCTCCCATGTGCAAACTATTAATGGGAATGATAATTATTTCCTATTTGCAAACAGCTGCTGCACGCAGAACGGGCTCCAGGGGACAGAAATGTTCTGGCTCGATCCTCTTGGACCTGCAGCAGAACTTTTTTAGGGTCAGGTTGAGGCCTCTAATACTAAGGACACTGCTGCAGCTCTCAAGCACGGTGGTGGCAGCATCATGCTTTGAGGCTGAAAGGCTACTAGTTACAAAAGAGAGACAGAACCTTTAACATTCTTTAACTTCAACTTAAAATAAAGAAATATAAAAAAAGACTGATCCGGAATCAGGGATCCGACTCCTTTAGTCCAACAGTGACTGAATCAGCTCCTCATGCAGGGTGGAGGTGAGCCGATACCTCAGGACTATCGGACTTTGATGCTGCAGAGCAGTGATCCTAAATGCATCCAAACTTGTTCTGGAATGATTCAAATGGATCTAACTATCTGAAAAAAACCCAACACAGAATCGATTTAAAAGAACTGTTCTGATCATCAGAGGGGTCCGTTCTGAAGTTCCCTCCTGAGTAAAGGGGTACACTACAGGCAGCCGTGATCATGCTGGACCAGAGGGGTCCGTATGCATTAGGGGCCACGTTACACTGTGCATGGTTCAGGTATTCAGAGGTAATCTGCACAAAATTTTAGCGCCAAAACCTGCATCTTTGACTACAATCTACTGGATCTTCATCCGTCAGAGCAGCGGCAGCATGGAGCTCTGATTCAGTCATTCTGGCCCCGCTGACTTGGCTGAGGATCAGGACAGGATTTAACAGAGTGTGATGAAGCAGAGGAAGGGGTCGGGTCCCTGGCTGCTGCTAAATGCCTCCTCCTCCCGCTGATCTTCACATGGGACGGCTGGAATGCCAGCTTCAAGTTAAAACATGTGACCACAAACTCATCCCTGGTCAAACCATCCCTGATTGATCAGACGTCACAGAAAAAAAGTCTTTTCAACTTTAAAGCCCAGTTTTAGTCTGTTGCTGCTCTGATTTAATACATCAAAACTGTATTTCTGGGTTTTCCTTCTCTTCCAGCTGCTGTTTTTGGATAATATTTCCTTTCCAAACGGTCTCTAAATGCTCCTTTTGTCTCCGCGCTTCTTGGCAAACATCCTGTTTACAGAGCAGCAGAAGCAAGGCCTAATGACGTTAAAAACACGGGAATTCAATTCGGACAAATTAGGGCTGATTCATGAGCCGGAGTCTGATGAGGAGGATCCTCGGGCCTGCAGAGAGCGTCCTGACAGCTGCCTGCACAGATCAACTTTAGCAGAAAAACAATCACATCCCTGTGAGTAAAGCTGGAGGAACTTTATCTCAGATCCACTTTTATTATAAAATCCACTTAAAAAACAGACTATTTAATTTATGTGGTTTAAAGAATGAACAAATCCTCAAGTTTTAATGAGATCAACTTATTTAATCATTTCCAAAATCTCAGATAAGATGTTTAGACTAAAAAAATGTAAACAAAAATAAAAACTAATTAACATACATCTGTAATAATTTTAAAAGGGACTTGACTTACATTTAATCAATATATATTGATTTTTACTATATTTTGCAGATGATTCTGATCTAAAGACATTTTTAGTGTTTTAACAAAACAAAGAAATTATTATATTTCACTTTAGGGACTATATGATGTATATCCTTAGTTCTACGTCAGAGAATACAATGTTTTTATTAAAAAACACATTTTTATATATATATATATATATTTTTTTTACTTTTTCTCAGGCCAGTTTATTCAATAAACCTTAAGCGTATTTCTTCTTAAAAAATTTATAAAATTAAAATAATAACAGTTTAGTTTTTTTTTTTGTTTGTTTAAGTTTCCGTCCTTCATTTTGAATTTACGACATGAAGCTAGATCCAGGAAACACCTGTCGACCGCAACAGGTAACAGTTTTCGTCCAAAAAACGGATAAAACTCGGATAAAATAGAATTTTCTTGGTGTAAAATGCCAGGAGGAACACACTCACCTGCTGTTAGTTGGTTTAATTCCCTGGCCTTCGCGTCGGAAAGATAAGCTTTTTTCTCCTCCTTCTCCCCCTTTTTCTGTCTGCCTGCCGTCTTGGTAAAGCAAGCCCCGCCTCCTTGCCTCAGCGCCTGGCATTCTTCGATGTTTAGACTCCAAATATGGTCTGCCTGCTTCCACGTCACCAGCCAGTGTCCCGGTTTCCGCCCTGTTGACCTCACCCGTGCCATGACCCATCTGAGCTCGGTTTCACTCGGGGTTTTCCGGAGAAATGCAGCCTGTGGGAGCTAAAAGCTGAGTGATGCGTTAAAAGCTAAATATAAAAAGAAAACATGATAAACATGATTAAAATACTTAGTTAAATTAGTTAAATTTTATTAATTTAGAGTCGAAATTCAAAATTGGAAATATAAACAGTTACCTGGAACTTGTGCTTATTTTTAAATGTCTCTATGACTAATTTAATGATCGTGACTAAAATGACATAATTATAGAGCTGACTGATTACCTAAACAATCTAAATAGCTACTGGTTTTCTTACATAAAGATTTGATTTATTTTTAGATGTTTTTTTAGGGATCTAAATAAAAAGTTTTTGTTTTTTGGCGGTCTGGTAAATGTTAAAACTTTTCACATATCAGTCCAATGTATGAACATTTTCTGAGGATTTTTCTCAGCATTTAGTTATTGTTGTTATTTGGTTGTTCAATCTGTCAGCTTTAGATCTATTCACCCGTTTATAATATCATTTCATGCCCATGTTTGTCTTTTACCTAAAACATGATAAATCCGTTTGAAATGATATGTTTAAATTACAGTAAGCTGCAAATCCATCCATCTATCAATTTTCCATCAGCTGGGGTCTTGAGGGGGGCTGGTGCGTCTCTCTAGCTGTCTATGGGCGTGAGGCGGGGTACACCCTGGACAGGTCGCCAGTCCATCGCAGAGCAATACAAACAACCATTCACACACACACTCACACCTAAGGAGAATATAGAAAAGCCAATAATCAACAGTCATGTTTTTGGACTGTGGGAGGAAGCCGGAGTACCCGGAGAGAACCCACCCATGTTTAGGGAGAACATGCAAACTCCATGCAGAAAGACCCCGGGTGGGGAACTGAACCCAGAACCTTCTTGCTAATTGTCATTAAATGCTCAAATAGTCTCTTTATTTTATTGTTATCTGAAATTCTGACTGTTTTCTATTCAGTTTGGCTTCAATATCCCAGTAGAAAATGTGTCCCTAACTATGTAGGGGCAGTGATGGCCATGCTCAGGGCAGTGATAGCCATACTAAGCTGTGTAGAGGACAGTGATAGGCATGCTAACTCATGTATAGGCAGTGATAGCCATGGTTAACTATGTAGGGCAGTGATAGCCATGCTAGTGACTATGTAGGGACAGTGATAGCCATGCTAACTATGTAGGGGCAGTGATAGCCATGATAGCTATGTAGGGGCAGTGATAGCCATGCTAACTACTGTAGGGGCAGTGATAGCCATGCTAACTATGTAGGGCAGTGATAGCCATGCTCACTATGTAGGGGCAGTGATAGCCATGTCTCACTATGTAGTGGCAGTGATAGCCATGCTAACTATGTAGGGGCAGTGATAGTCATGCTAACTATGTAGGGCAGTGATAGCCATGCTAGTGATAGCCATGTAGGATGCAGTGATAGCCATGCTCACCATGTAGGAACTCAGTGATACATGCCTCACTATGTAGGATGCTAACTAGTGAGTGAGCCATGCTCACTTATGTAGGGGCAGTGATAGCCATGCTCACTATGTAGGGACAGTGATAGCCATGCTCACTCATGTAGGGGCAGTGATAGCCATGCTAACTATGTAGGGGCAGTGATAGCCATGCTCACTATGTAGGGACAGTGATAGCCATGCTAACTATGTAGGGGCAGTGATAGCCATGCCTAACTATGTAGGGCAGTGATAGCCATGCTCACTATGTAGGGAACAGTGATAGCCATGCTCACTATGTAGGGACAGTGATAGCCATGCTCACCATAATAACTATGTAGGGAATACAGTAACCAAGATAGCCATAATAACTATGTAGGGGCAGTGATAGCCATGCTCACTATGTAGGGGCAGTGATAGCCATGCTAACTTATGTAGGGGCAGTGATAGCCATGCTCACTATGTAGGGGCAGTGATAGCCATGCTAACTATGTAGGGGGCGCGTGATAGCCATGCTAACTATGTAGGGGCAGTGATAGCCATGCTCACTATGTAGGGGCAGTGATAGCCATGCCAGTCCAAGGACTGACTGCAGTTCTACTGCAAGGTGCCTTGGTTAGAACAATGACCGGCGTACCTGACATATAACAACCAGACCATGCATATGACTTTAGGTTAATAGACTATATTAATTAGGCTGTTTATGCTTCCACAAACTAAAAAAATAACTATAGTCCACCATCCTCCTCCTTTTTTTCTTTTTTTTTCTTTTTACAACTTGACTACTATTAATAACTAAAATAAAGCATCTAATTATTCTATGTTTTAGTAAAAGTTGTCACAACATAGAGGATTGTCCATCCCTGGCTGAAACATCAATGTGGAAATAAATCAGTTGCTTTTATCTTATATTAATACTAGTTAGGTTTATGGACCAATAACTGGACTGCAGTGTTGAGCAGTTGGCAGCATTATATCCTTGCAGTTGGAAAGAAAGTATTCAACTATTCACCCCAGTTAAATAAACAGAGATTGATGGATTTCACTCAGTTGGCACTTTATTTTCATATCTTTGCAAAGAGAGAACAATTCATCATACAGCCCTTACTGCTCTGTATTCAGCCCCGTTCTGCCTGGGCAGAGTGTGTTCCCCTGACTTACAACAATGGAGAGTAGTCAGAGCTAAAAAAAAACAAATTACAGACACTTTGGTGAAGCAGTTAACATATAAACATTGAGAAAGAATCTGGCTCGTTGTGGGAAGAAGCTTGGTCTGGTCAACAAACATCCTCACATAGATAATGGTGTGGCCTTGCAGGTGAAACAGGCTGAGTGGAAACGTTTATAGTGAGTAAATAGGATAAATTAATATATAAAGTAAGAGAAATCAAGATTTTCCAACCATTCGCTGTCTTTCTGGAGGTTGTGCTGTTGTGCACACGGATGAATAAAACGCAGCGTATGAACAAACGACTTACTTTAGTTTAAATACAAACACAGTGTTACAGTTTAAATGTTTATTTAGTGATTAGATCTGGAAAAAAGAATTAGGAAGTGAAAATTATTTAATTTGACCTCCTATCCTTCCTACAGTCCGTATTGTAACTGATCCTCATTAATGTTGCATTTCTTATGATTTTATAATTCTCAAAAGCCATTATTTAAACAAACTAATTAAATTACAAAATATGTTTCTCAATTTTTACCCACAAATATCTGCAGACGAGAAATGTTACAGCAGGCGTCCAACTTAGACTCAAAGTATTAGTTAGAGCTATATTTAACAATAAACCAGCTGCCTGCAGATGATCCTTTTTTATTAAGTTAATTTAAATTTAAATCCTCCTAAGAAGGATTTATTTATTTTACCCCTCTTGTTTCCTTCCTGCATTAAAAAAAATCAGATTTTTGGTTATTATAATTTTAGCTCCCAGATCATTGAAACTAGTTTAAAATGAGGATTTAATCATAGATAGTGAATCACTGCTCATAATGTAGCAGGCTCTCTGGTGTTAATGTCACTTTAAATCTGTGTTCCTGGTGGAAAGAAACCACTAGGTGGTGCTAGATGTTCACTAAAACACAAATACATTCATTGCCCAACTGATTTCCTTAGAAGTTTTAATAAGGAAATAAAATGTATGAATAAAGGAAACTATTGATGAGTGGAAAATGTCATCCATGTTCTATTTTTTTTAAGAATACAGTACAAACTTTATTTAAAATGATTACAGTAAAAATACTAGATAAACACAAAGTAGTTCAAATTAAAATGTGAAAAGCCTTTAATAAAAAAAACGGAGAACACATCAAATCCTTATTTTAAAAAAATACTTTTGACTTCTGTGAAACTTAACTAAATGCCAACAGGTCCAGAGATGTGAAATATTTTGTAAGTTTATTTTCACTCTGAATTAAATGTTTGTTTTGATTGAATGAAATATTAAAGCATATTAGATTCCCACCGTGGTTAAAAGTGGAGGCATGTGCCCTTTGACCTCCAGCCACTGACGCTGGAGATGGAAGCAGGCAGCTGACAGGCTGAAGACCTTCGCTGAAACACATCAGGAGCTTTCTGAGCAGGACGACTGGCGACATGGACGAAGTGGACAACCTGTTCAACCCCAGGTACAGAGCCCTGCTTCGGTTTCTCCTCCATGTCTCTGAACGCTTGTTTCTCTACTGACACCAAATTAACCTTTTTTCTTAGGGGGTCAGATCAGGTTTGGCTGCTCTGTTTCAATCCCTGCTATTATTCTGGTATCAGAGTTTTACCTTTAAGTCAGAAATTAGAAGAAAGTTTTAGTGGCCTTTCTTTTTATCAACATAAATGACTTCAGTTGTGTTTTTTATGTCTGTTTTGTTGTTCCTCTGTGTTCATGTTAGTGAGTCCTGCTAGTTCCAGATATTTTTAGCATCATAACCATTGCAGCTGTTCAGTCTCTGCATGTCAGCAGCCCTGCACCTGCTCTCTCTCTGTGGGTCTGTTTAGCTGCAGCGTGAGGTCATGCTTTTAAAGCTGCAACGTGAAAGGTCCTGACAGGACCATAACAAATCCATCCTTCTGCACAAATGGCCACCCGTTGGTTTAAACTACTTACATTTGATTGTTGGAGACAGAAGCTGCATAAACAAGTTTTAATAGTTTGGATTTTGTATTTTATTTTTTTAATTTTCTATTAATGAGGAAATTCATCTATTCAAACAGGAAGTTTAAAGCAAAATTTTAAAAGATAAAAAAAAGTAGTTTTTAACATAAAGGTCTGTGTTTTTGCAAAGTCCAAATTCAGTGATGCATAGTTTCAATGTAGATACATAGACAAAAAAGACAGAATTTGGTTTATTAATAAATCTTAAGTGGTACTAATCATGATACGTTAGAATTTTATCAGATATTTTAGTGATGAAGGTAATAATTAAATATGTTTGGGAAGCAGAGGTGTCAAATAACAAAATACTAATTCTTTGTTACCTTATTGGGTATCTATACTCTACTGTGGTAATTATTTTTAGATAACTTTTTACTTTTTTGCAATTATCTCTGCTTTCTACTCCTTACATTTTAAAATAGACTCGTTAGTTTTGTTTCATTTAAGCGTATTTTTGTTATGGTGTTTTACTATAATAATAAAAAAACCAACATCAAAGTAATTGGTTTCATCCATATAATTAATTTCTTATGCAAAGTTATGCAAAGTAAAATTCGACACTGCTACTATTAATTATAAAACTAGCAAACTTAGATATAAGGAAGTTATCGTCCAGAATTGTAGAAAATGTTCCTTTAATAGGTTAGTAACCAGTATAAGGTTAAAGCTTCTGTCCTTAACATGTTTTCCTGCATTACTTTTACTTTTGTTCTTTAAGTACTTTTAAAAATGGTACTTTTACACGTTTTCTTGAGTAAAAAGCTCAAGTTGAACCTCTAACTTCTGTAAAGTGTTTTAAACACCAAGATTTATACTTCTACTTGAGTAATTAACATTAAAGGTGGTAGAGAGATGGACTTGTTTGGTCTGGTATCTGAAACACCTCCAGGAGGGCCGCTGTCCTGTGGTAATGTTTATTGGTGAACATACCCTGAATTAATTAGTTCATTAAAAGGACTCTGTACAACCTTAAATCAAGCTGAAGAGACAGTTTAGTTATTTAATTTAGGTTTTCCTCCACTCGAAAACTCTTTGAATATGAAAGAAACCTCCAGCAAGTAAACCAGGCTTCCCCAGGTGTGAGCGGCCATTGCATCTGCTGGAAAAACACTGGGGTTCAGCGGAGACAGAAGCAGAGATACAAAAGCAACTGTAAAAGGCGGCACCGGCCCAGGAAAAACCACACAGCCAGGCAGATCTAGCCCAAGCCCCATGTCAGGAGGTGATGAAGAGAGCACATCCAGCCAGTCACAGTCACACAGAAACACAGGACTACACTGAAAAGGCCACTCCCAAACATCTATAAACAAACACAGGTGTTGATGGAAGCAGCACAGGCTGATATTTCTCTCCAGGGATGCTGCTGTTTAGCCAAATATGAACAGACCAGATGAAGCTACTATGAGAAAGCAGAGAGAGCAAGAAACCAGAGATTGAACTAAATAGAGATTCTAAGTAGAGTAGGAGAATGGCATAGAATGAAGCAGAATGGTGAAAAGAGCGTCCCTATGTCCCTCCTTTTGGAAAGCAGCTCTAAGCATTAAGCATATAGCCAGCATATTAGACATATTACAGTAGCAGTGCAGGGGATGAGCTGATGATGAGAAAGATGACTTATTAGTATTACCTGTGACCTCCAGCAGATGGCAGCACAGCCTGGCAGCCAGCAGGTCTAAATTAATCTCAGTATAAACCATTGATCCCAGTTCAAAAAAATACACAAAGCAAATCATTAGGGTAACATAAAATCACAATAATATTTATTTTATTATCAATGCTGCATATCAGGCTGACAGGAGAGGACAGTTTTAACACTTAAAACAGATTATTGTTGTGTAGAATTAGCATGTCTCTGCATAGCTACCCCTAAATAATCCCCATGAAACCAAACTGGGAACACAATCCCCTTTAGCCACCATTACGTTCCAGTAGATTATCTGTATTGGCTTTCTGATCTTTTTGTGGAAAATGGTTTATGTTTGAAAGGAAGTAAAAAATGCATTTTAGTTAGGTGTCTTTACCTTATTAAAAGCCTATAATTTCCCCAGATACAGAAAAATATTTTTGTCATTTTTCTATTCTCTTTAGAGCATGAAAGTGATCATGAGCATTGCATCATTTAGTAAAAAAAAGCCATTGCTGTTGGAAAAAAAAAATTGTGTCTTTTCTGTTTTCATCTCTTCAAAAAAAAACTGAATCGAGAACAGATTTGAATTTGCAGCCTATTAATTAAACCTGCCCTGACCTTACGAGGTATTCAGATCCAACCACATCGATCGGCTATAGGCAGCGGTTACAGGGTGGGACGTCCCGATACGACCCGGATTGACCTGACATGATATCAGCAGGAACCATATATTTATCGCTCATTTTTTAGTTTGTAATGTTAAAAAAAGCCTTTATCAGGTGATATTAGTCAGACAGAGAACAAAAACACATATGAGTGTTTATCAGGTTCTTATCAGACCAATTTCAGGTCAGATTATCCATAATTACAGACATGAAATTATGACCCAAAACCTGATATCAGTGAAATGGAAAATTAGTGTAAAAGAAAAATCTAATCTAGTTGTTTAAACTTTTGCAGGATTAACCATGTTTATTTTACAGAGAGATTGTTATGTTGTTCTGAAACCTTGATTTACATCATAGCTCAAAACCACAAAAGCCGCAGTCCAGGAAGTCCTGGCCACCCGCTGGCTGCTAACAGTGGACAGCGATTAGAGATGGACATCTTTTAATTATCCCGTCAAACTGTTTGTTTTCACAGTGATAAAACAGAAGTGATGCTGTTTCTCTCTCTGGGTCACGCATTTACATACTTAAGAATATAAATGATCTAATTTAAGGCTAAGGCAGAGACAGTCATCCTGTCCACCTGTCTCCTTCTCTTCTCATATTTCTTCCTGTCCTTCCTACCAGTAGTTGGGCAAGCTACTTGGCCAATCCGGTAGTGAGCCTAAGCTATACAGTTACTCAGCAATAAATTAAGCTTCACTACACCAAAGCGGGTCACACCTAAAGAATTACTATAGCAAGCTGGGAGCATACACTAATGTGTTAAAAGTAGCTTAACTACATCAGAATCTACTTAACGTTGTACCAACCTAATATCAATTCAAAATGAGTCTGATGCACTGTTTCAAATATTTATTAAAGATCAGCCAAATGACATAACACAGTGTAAACATTGCTTTATGATCAGCATATTAAAATAAAAACTAAAGTAATTACTAGTAGACAAACTAGTAAACAATCTGCTGTTATTAGAACCAAATTAAAGTTACTGTGTAGTGTTCTACACATGGAGACATGGCTATGAGTTTGCATTCAATGGACATCTCTAAGGAAAACAAACCCTACAAAAGACCTCAATTAAACAGTGGATTCAAGTAACAAACAAAACTGTTTTTTACACACAAAAGAAGGTGAAAAATAAAGAAGCTAATTAAAGAGATACATATATATATATATGACTCACCATATAATTTAATTTCTACCTACATATTTATTCATTGTATTTTTGGGGGCAATAATTAAATGCTTATTTATTTATTTATTGAGCATTTATTTATTTATGTATTTATTTTATATACGGTAGAGCAACACTAAAAATGTTATCTGTTGCTTTTAGCCTAAAACAGATTTATGTAAACATCCTGTCAGGTAAACTAGGACATGAAAATACAATATGGAAGTTTCACTACTGCTCTCTAATTAAATTATCTTAATTGTAACAGTGGGAGGTATCACGCCGTAGGCATAGCTGAATTGGAAAATTTTATCACTCTCAAAACTTATAGTAACCACACACTCAAAACATGCAGCTCTCTCTCCGTATTTTCTCTTCTCTCTCAAATCTTTGTTTCTTCTCTCAGATTTGATAGCTGTGAACAGATGTTTCTCCTCTCAGCGCATCCTTCTCTTCGCGCACAAACCGCGCTCTGTTTGAGTCTCAGATAAGCTCGCAAACCCGTAGACTGTGCACCCGGATTTGTTTTGCTCTCTCTCTCACCAGAAGTTGGATCGTCGCCAGCAACCTTCCAGCCAATAGAACGGCAGCCCTCGAAAGGTGCGCTTTGTTTAACCCTACTGAGTGTGCTCCATGCTACTACGCCGCGTATAAGAGCGTCAGCTGAAACTGCTATTTACAGTAGTTTTGTGGCTGATTGTTGTTTAGAAATAGAAAACCTGGTTTCATTTCTTAGTTATGCCCTGGATTTTGTAGCGTTTGTGGACGCTACGTCGCTACTTGATCAAAACAATAACGTCGCTACAGGAAAGTTACTAGCGATAAGCAGCGACGCTGGATTATTGCCGATATAGTTAAACTGGCGGCCTGCCTTCCATCAAACTGCATGCTGCTCACACATGCACAGGCATACCATCTTCCTGCCGTCTATCTATCTGTCCTCCTGTCCCCTTCTTTCCTCCTGTCATTCGCACCGTCTTACCCTATCCTCCTGTCCTCCTGTACTCATGTCTCCATCTCTCCTCCAGTTTATCTATCCTACGCCCTCCTGTCCTGTCCACTTATCCTCCTATCCTCCTATGCACCTGTCCTCTGTCCTCCTATTGTCATGTCTCCTGTCCTCCTTTCTCCTATCCTGCTGTCTCCTGTCTACTTCTCTCCTGTTCACCTGTCCACCTGTCCTCCTGTCTCCTGAACTTCTGTGCTCCAGTCCTCCTGTCCTCCTTTGCTTCTGACCTCCTGTCCACCGTTCCTCCTGTCTCCCTCTCTCCTCCTGTCCACCTGACCTCCAATCCTTCTCTCCTCCTATCCTCCTGTCTCCTGTCCTCCTGTCCTCCTATCCTCCTGTCTCCTGTCCACCTCTCCTCCTGTCCTCCTGTCCTCCTTTCCATCTGGTGTTACAGGAAGCAGCTCCAGCTGTATCACTTCATATCCATTAACTCTGACATTTAGCTGTGTGTGCAGCCCTGCAGCAAAGCCACAGCCCTCCATGTCCTCTCAGATACCGTCTACATAAACACCTGATCTAATCGTCTGTGACATCATCGTCTGTCTGATTTGAATAAAGGTGTTTAACCAGGGACAGTCGCTCAGACCAACGTTAGACAGAAGCTCCTCCCATTAGTGATGTTAATCAGCTTGTGTGTCTCAGTCAGACTGAACTTGTTGGATGAGACCAACTCATAATTAATCTAAACTTCAGTGATAATAATTCATAATTAAGATCCTCTTAGTTTAGAGATATTTTATGATTATTTTTAAAATAGCAACACAAATTAAAAACATTTATAAGTATTATGGATTCACAGAGAACCTTTACATCTGTCCTCTTTCTACTCATGCTTTGTTGTTTCGTGTTTTTTTTTCAGCCTTGCAGCCGCTCTGAAGAAACTGGACCCCGAGGATGGAGAGCAGATCATGGAGTATTTAAAAACTCACGCACTGCTGAGCAGAGAAAAAGCCTGTAAGACCTCAGTCTGTGGAAGTGTGTTTGAGATGTGCGGGTTTCAGGTCAGAGGTCAGCTCTGATGTTTCCATCCAAGTTCAAATTTAATCATTAAGTGATTTCCATCATTTCCCAACATGTTTTTACCATGTTAGTTAGTCTCCAGCCTTGATTATTGATTTTCCCGGAGTGCAATGCACCACTTCCTCAGGTGGTGCCATAACCCATCAGCATAAAGGTGCAGCGTCCTACTCAGCCATCATCACCTATAGCAAGGCGGTCTGCGGACCATCCGTCTACCACCACCATGTTTGATGGAGGTTATGTTGAACAACAGCCTCTAAGAAAACAACTTTGGTTTCTGAAGTCCATGGAATATTTCCCAGATGCCTGATTATTCAGATGTAATTTGACCAAAGAGGGAGGGGTATTGTTGTTCTTTTGGAGAAGAAAACTTCTGGCCTTTGAACTCCTCGATGCCATCCAATCTGGTCTGCTAAGTTCACTGGTCTGCAGATGCTGAGATGTTTTTCTTTTTTTGCTTTTATGACCTCCTGGGTAAGGGGATCAACATAGAGGAACATGATGGAGCTCACCCTAACTTTAAGGCTGAATCTCAAACCCGCCCATAAACACTAAACCTCTGTTGGCGTGTTCCTACGGAGGCTCTGCCATTTTAAGGGCCATCCCAAACCATGTGGGTAGGGGGGTGGACTGTTAATGCTTTAAATAGCGAAGCTGTGTCCAAATGTCCTAGCCTCATTGAGACCATCCTGATCTACGCAAGCTTTCAAGGTTTCACTCGCCAGATCAGTCTGGAGACTCTCCGTTGAAGAAAATTTGGAGCCGTTCACCAAGCGAGCGTCCAATCAGCGTTGGCTTTGAGGCGGGTTGAGGGTGTGGCGATAGCGAAGCGCGACAGTTAGGTCTAAAAGAACATGGCGGCTTCAACCACGATGAAACTAGCGTTAAGCGTTGGCTATCCCGAGCAAGTTTTATTGGAATTACAGAGTATTTCTTCACTGGAAGAGGCAAGAAGGCTTGTACTGCTCTGGAGAGCTTTTCTCAGAGAGGAAAGATGTTTTTACTCTTCTCCCGACTGGTTTGACGACGAAGTTTGATCTATCCCGGTGGCTCCTCTTAAAAGTACAAGCTCTGTTAGAAGTGCGTCATATGCTTACCGTTGATCTGATTGGTTTTATTTGGCCCGTCTATCACCAACATAGGCCAATCCAGCTAACCAGTATTTTCGTCCCTTCCCAAAATTACGTCAACAGAAGGTTTCCAGATGGATATCGGGAACAAATCCATCTGGCTGAACAATCAGGTTACAAATGTCCACCCTAACCCGTCAATCACTATATAGGCGGGGACTTTATATGGTGGACTTTTATAGTGAACTCAGTTAACTGACTGTTTAGACAGATGATCACTACTTTTTGCTCCACCTTGGTTTCGTAACTCCGCCTCCCTGCACGGCGCCTGCACCATCTTTATTCTTTATTGCCGCCACAACAAATCCCATGACATTATGCAAGGAGAGCTCTTGTAAAGCAATCTGGGATATATCTGCTCATCTAGTGACCATGGACGATCACTACTTTTCAAGGTGCATTGTGGGAAATTTCGAGTCAATTTTCATCCCCTAGATTAGGGGTAACTGATTAAAAATCAGTGGGGTTTGAATAAAGAAAATCATGAACCAGAGACGTTTTTAATTATAATCTCTAACTTTAAACATAATTTAACACTGAAATAAAATGAGGTGTTTATGAATCCATGTTATACATTGAATTTTAAATAAAGATATATATATAAAAAAAGACAATTTTTCGATTTTAAAATCTAAAGTGTTTTTTTAAGTAGAGAATAACAATCGTTCAGTTTGGTTTATAGACAATTTCCTGATTAACATATTTTATAAAACACCTGACCTGATATTTTTATTCTATTTCCTGTCTTAATGTTGGCAGTGGGCTTTATGCTGCCCTGCAAGGCTTTAAGCCTGGGTTTGAATGGAGACTAAGCCATTCTAAAAGCACATATCAAGGAGCTCATTCTGAGCCTGGATCCAGATTTATTGTTGATTCTGTTCATGGTGGAGAATCCTGCTTCACAGCAGCAGGTTGAGCCAAACATCCTCTAAATATTCAGGGTCATCTTTGAGCACCATTTCACTTTTCTTTCACTAGTTCACCACAGTTCTTCCAGCAGTCCACACTTTCTCTGCTCTCTTTTCTCATCATCTTCTCCTTCTTTCCCATCGCCCGGCTTGGCACAGGTTTGCCTGCTGTGTCTAAAAGTAGCAAGCAGCAGCAACACTTGAACTGACAGCAGCTCATTGACTGATTGAAGATTAGTATCACACGAGCCTGGTGCTGGAGGATCCGGGAGGGCTTTACCGTATTAACAGGAGAAGCAGCGCAAGTGAATTTAGACACTGACACACGGACATCATGCAGTAATAAATAAATGCTTTAAATCAGGTGGGTCTGGATTAGCCAGCAGGTGGGTCCGGATTTGGACCTCTGCCCAAGATGTTTGGACACTCATTTAAAATGGCGTAGCCACTATGTAGTGCCCTATATAAGGACTAGGGCGGATGTTCGGACACAGGCCGGGTCTGCATCAGTGCAGACTCATCAGAATTTGGCGTTAGGTGTAACGGCAAACTAGTAATGGAGTAAACACATTCCTCAAAATATAAGTTTCAATGGTTTGCTGCATCTTCATCACACACACAGAAAATGACAGGTTAGAAAAAAGAAAAAATGTCTTTAATCCCTAAATGGAAGGTCCTCTCTGAAATTGTTTTATTTAACTGGCTAGATTTATTTTTAAGAAAATGGCAAATGCACCTGCGCCACGGAGCTACAGCCACCAGCATGCAGCTTTACTTTGTTGCCATAGGAACGATTGCTTTCCCTTTCCATTGGAGGGAAGAGGCCGTCCCATTCACATTTATACCCCCTACCTACAATCCAGGCTCCTTCCTGAGCTATGAGTGTGACTGAACTGACTGCTCTGCTCTTGCTTCACAACAGGACCAGCATTACTCTATGTGTTCATCTCCAAATTCATCCTACAATAACGAAGCATCTAGATGTCAAATAAAATGTAAAATGTTAATGCTGCTTATTACAAACACTTGGCACTTGGATAGCTTTATTACCAATACAGTCTCTCTCCAGTCTAATACTGACGATAGGTCAAGTCCCCTTTGCGTCAGATACTGAAGTAATGAGAGTACCCTGTTCATTATTTATTGATGCTCAGAGTGCATGATGGGTTGTTGGAGTAACTTGCGAAAAAGTTACCATGAATTGTAAAATAAAAACCTACCACTAACCTATTCCTAACCCTAAAACTAAAAGAATCACTAGAATAAATGTCACTATATACTCCTGAAGCTACCAAACTAGCTTTGCAGGCTAAAGTCTAAAGAACTTTTTGTTGCGCGTCAGGAGATACAATGTCCCAGCCTGTCCTTTACCCTGGGCAGTCGTATAAAATGAGAGGGGTACTCCCGTCGCGTCAGTATGTAATGTCAGCATGATGTCACAGTGGGATGGAGGTCTTCGAGGACCCAAATGCAGAGATCAGGAGGCGGAGGTGAATCCTGCAGATTTAATGAGTAACTGAGGAAAAATCCAAAAATACAAAGAAACAAATGACCAGAAATCATCAAGGGAAACTCACGCAGGGAGCCAGAGATGATAAAGCAACAAACAACAACAAGGAACCAGCACTGAGTGACTGCAGAGGTGGAGTATATAAGGGGAACAAAACTAATGATCCGAACAAGGAGCAGGTGTGACTGGAACTAACTAGATGGAAGCCATGGGAAAGGAAACAAGCACAAGGGGGCAACAGAGAGTAGCTAAAGACTGCTTGAATATAATGGAAAATAAACCAAAGATCAACAAAAAAGAATAACTGAAAACTAAAAACTCAGAGTCCCAAAGATGAGAACCATGGGGACACATGTTGGACCAGTTGGGAGTGAGAATGTGTTGAAATAACACCAAACACAGCAGAAATCTGTAATGAGGGAAAACAGTTTTAGACCTCTGAATATACAAAAGGTAGTAAACTGCCTTGTGGTTGAAATTACAATGTGTGTGTTGCAGTGCTTCAAGCGTCCGTTAGAGAGCAGAAGAAGCTGCTGGTTGAAAATGGCAAACTGAAAAAGGACATCGAACAGCTGAGAGGTCAGCTGCAGGACAAACAGAAGAGACGGAGCGGTATGACACCAAAACCGAACCATGTCTGACATTAAAATGACACCAGACAGCTTAACTTTGGCTGTTTAAGGAAAACATAGGCAGATCCTACACTTAATAAGCACCTTTAAAGATGATTTCATACACAATTCAACCAGTTTCCCTTTCTTCCAGCCAAGGCTGTGCTGTCTCAAGCCCCACCTCCTCATAGTGTAAGCCCCGCCCACACCAAACCTGAAGGTGGATCCACCTCCCCGCCAGGAGCAACAGCTGGTGTTCCTTCAAACCCTCCTCCCTCTGCCTCCTTAAGCGACGTTAAAGACAGACCAAGCAGAAGGAGGAGAGGAGAGAAGAAAGGTACACTGCAAAAATGATATAGAAATAAGCAAAACATTTTAATTAAATTAAAAGTATTTACACTTAATTTAAGTAGGTAAATAAGATGATTTGACAATAGAATGAGTATTTTTTACTGTTAAAATAAGATAATTATATATTATTCACTTGAAATAAGACATCGCCATTGTTTTTTTCTTATTTAAAATGTAAATTGTGTTATTCAATTCGCAAAATGTCTCACTTTCCTCCTCAATTTAAGAAAAATTTCACTTATTTAAAGAAAAAAATACTTTTTTGTATTTCAATTGTTTTCAGTGTAAGAATAAACCAAGATGGAGTTAAAGTAAAAGATGGAGTAAAAGTAAAAGATACACATTTGTATCTGTCTTTTAGTGCGTCCCAACACAGACACGCTCACTCTGGGGGAGGAGTCTCGCATTGATGCGTCACGCCTGGATCTGCGTGTTGGAAGAATCCTGAGCATCCGTCGCCATCCACTGGCTGAAACCATGAGTGTTCAGGAGGTGGATGTGGGAGAAAACAGCCCCCGGACGGTCGTCACCAAGATGGGAGGGGGGAAAGATCTCGACCAGGTGAGGATTTTTATCATGCTTATATATGACGGTTACGGAGGCCCTGAAATGCAAACGGTGCTGTTTGACCCTTGAACCGGAAGTCATTCTGCCTGCTGCGGCTTTTGAAAACATAGATATTGTCGGCGCCCCAAACATAGCTGCCGTTATCCAGGAATATTTTGAATCAGGACATACGTACGAGGTGATACTGGATATGCTCAAGACTGATCACGGAAATTTCAGTTAGTATCCATGTTTTCAAAAGCTGCATCAGGCAGAATGACTTCCGGCTTCAAAGGGTCAAAGCGGCCCGTCGTCCATATCAGCGATGTCTCATGTTTCCCACTGGTACCTACCTTTTCCGGTAGGTTAATGTAATTGTGTTTTCCTTAATGTATTGGCGCTTTGCTTTATGTAGTTTTGTTTTTCTTAATGTAGTTGGCGCTTTGCTTTATGTAGTTGTGTTTTCCTTAATGTAGTTGGCGCTTTGCTTTATGTAGTTTTGTTTTTCTTAATGTAGTTGCGCTTTGCTTTATGTAGTTGTGATTTCCCTAATGTAGTTGCGCGCTTTTAGATTTGTAGGTGCAGTTTGCACTTCAGGGCCACCGTAGACAGCCAATAAAAACCTCTCATAAATGCCACCTTTTGATTAGCTGGGGTCTAAAATGATACCGTGATGACTTATTATGAAAATTTACTTATTTACGAAAAAAATCATAAGATATATTATTTTCATCAAATATTATTATTAAATTATTTGAACAAATATTTAAAATGAGTTTACTCAACCGACGTATAATTTTCCAATATTTTTATACCTTTGAAAAGCAATCACACATCTATTGTATTACATTACGGTAGAATGATTTCAACAATATTAATAGTGTTCCAACTTTATGAAAGAATTTGTTATCTCATCTCTAAATATAAAAAGGGTTTTTAAAATCTTATTTCAAAGATGTTTAAAAAGTTAAAAAGGAACATTTAATAAATGAGCCATTGAAATATTTATTTGGAGGGTTGAAAACAGAAATTGAGTAAATAACATAATGATAATTAATTAATTTAATTTTAATTTGACGAAATAGACAAATTTTCACAGAAGAAAGTCACCTGGTTATGCACTGTTTCTCCCACTACCATCAGAAAAATTATTCAGGACCATTAAAGACAAGACAATAGATATTTTCTGTTTTAAGTACTGTTAAAGCAATCTTTTTTCTTGTATTCAATCACCCCTCACTGGCCACGCTCAAACAAAACTCTGCTAACACCCCCAAATACAACATTTTAAAAAGTGACTCAGAACAAGCTGCACTTTATTTAAATACTACATGCTGCTATTTTATTAGTACATCTCTTTTCTGATGATGTTTATATTTTATAATGTTATTTTGGAAGTTGAAAGAGTGATCATATGTTGTGTCTTTTTTTTTCTTAGGGTGTTTCATATCATTTGTCAAATAAGGATGTTTATTTTTCTTTTTTTTCAGTTAGTTTTCCATATTTCTCTGTTTTCTATGTGATCCTGCTGAGCCGGGTTTCTCAACAAAAATCCTATTATAGCCTCATCGTGAGAATAAAGATTCTTGATTTTGTAGAAAAATTTATTTGTCTAGTAGGTAGAGTTGCCAACCGTCCCTTGAAAAACAAAATTGTTCCGTATTTAGAAATAGAAGTACCTGTCCCGTATTTATTGGAAAGGGAACGCATTTTGCCCGTATTACTGTGAGGGTAAAAAAGTAATCAGTAAAAAGCTAATGGAAAATGAAGAACAAGGGCACATTAGATACAAAACTTAAGGTAAACTTGTTCCCGGGCCCTGTCCTACGTTGTGACCAATGAGCTGACAACATACAGGTAACGATCCAGAATCCCCTTATCCCATTGGTCGAGCCAAGGCTGATGCTGCTTTTGGGGGCGGTGCACCATAGAAAAATATGTTAACATGTTTGCACAACTTTGCTGTTTCACCAAAAATGTGCACTATGTATTCATTGTTTTATATTCATTATTACAGTTTGAAGTTAAGCAGGACAGGCTTATGTTTAAGATACTGATGTAATTCAGCAAAGTTTGTTGTTTTGTATTAAAGTGAATTCTCTGCTTACCGATATTTACGCTATTGTGTTCATGTCACTCCCAAGAATGCAATATATTATATAATATATTAAAAAAAGAATCACCACGCCAGCAGGGGTAAAGGCAATCAGGTCAGCTGACATGCATATGAGGTGTCCCTTTTTTTTCTTTTTAGGGAGTTCGCAACCGTACTAGTAGGCCTAACCCATGCTAGCGGCTAATTAGTCAGGCTAACACCCAGCTCTCAAAATAATAACAGCTACAGTGGGAATGAGTTGCTAACTGCAAATTAGAGTGGCGTTAACAGCAATTGTAAACATTTCAACAGGTACTAACAGGCTAACAGGAGAATAAAATGCTTACTGAAGTCTAGACATAAGCTAACAACCAAAAGGAATCAAGCTAACAGATAACATAAACTGAGTTAAGGTTAAAATATTCATAAATTATCTTAATTTTTTTCCCTTTTCTTTATGTTAATTTAAAAAAGTGATATGATTTTCTCTGTCTAGCTTCAAGGCTCTCTTGGAGTGTTTCTATGCAACGTAAAGGCCTCAAAAATGAGGGGCGTGGCCTCACAGGGCCGCCTCATATGTTGCTCCGCTTCCGACGACAGCATTGAGCCTCTGGTTCCGCCTGCAGGCTCCGCCCCTGGAGACAGAATCACCTTCTTGAACTATCCTGGTAACTACGGTGACAGCGTTCATGCATTGTAAAGCCAGATGGTCATCATCAGCTTTTATGATGGCTGTTATATCTGAACAGGTGACAACATTACGACCTCATGTGTGTTTTAGGCGAGCCGGATCGAGAGCTTCCATCCAAACTGAAGATCTGGGAGCTTCTGCTGCCTGATCTGCAGGTGGACAGCAAGGGTGTGGCCAACTATAAAGGCTGTGGGTTTGAAGTAAAGGGGAAGGGACTGTGCAGAGCTCCCTCTCTCACTAACTGCACAATCAGATAGAGGAAGGCCCAATGGGCTTTGTTTTGCCTATGGATGATTTGACTGAAAACTGCTGGTACAGGTTGATAGATTGAAGTATGTTCCTTCTTTTAGTGTGAAAGCATAAAAAAAACAATAAATAATTTGACAAAAATATCATGTTTTGTTTGTTTGCTTTTATTTAAGTAACAATAGTATGGGTAATTATGTTTTATTGATACTGCTTTCACTAGAGTGTCTTCAAACATGCAAGTAACAAACAAGTAGTAGGGAATTCATGTTTAAATGTCAAATAATTCTGGCTTAAACATTTATATGAATGTACTCTTTATCAGGCCATACTTCCCCAAAAGTTAGAACATTTCTATTTAAAAAAGAAAAATGTTCTGTGGGTTTTTTTCGTTATCTTATGCAGGCCAGTTAGTTATACCTCAGCTTGTACGCCTAAATTCGGCCAATCAGATATCTCCAGTCATCTGTCAATCAAATTGTTTTAGGTCATAGCATCTTGATTCATATGTGCAGCTTCACAGCTAATATATGCGCATGGCGGGTTGAAATAAGAATAATTTCCTTCACCCCATTGAGTTCCATCCCGGTGTTCACGGGGATGGGCGTCTGTGTCTACAACGAGCGTGGGGGAGCTAACAGAACTGGCAGCGTTGCGAGGAGAGGGCTCAAACATGTACGGCTGTAAAGCCTTCTACACCAAACCAAGCTTCTGCACGCCCTGGCGTCCTCTTCCACATCAACTTCGTCCCAGCTTTCCTCCTCTAAATAAAAAATGGATGACCAGGAGGAGACTCATCCATGACCTCAAACACTAAACTCTCCCTCTTCTTGGCATGTTTCACTCTGTCCACTTAGCGTTCCTTGACAGTGTTGTTTTCTAAGTCACCAATTTACTGCTACTTGGTCCCAATGGAATTTCCCATTGGGAACCTACTAACTACTAAGTTGCTAACTGGTTAGCAAGATGCTTCCAACAAACTGGCCACAATCAAAACCTTCTGCAGCAAACCTTCTGCCACAACAATCCCGCCCCCTTGATAAACAACCAATCAAATTCACTTTATTCACTTGTGTAAAGAATTCGGAAGTGCAACGGTTGGAACAGCTGCTTCCTTATGACTTTAAAATGACGATCTATATGCACTTTCACAATATACCTAAATTCATGGATATAAAAATTGGTTTAAAAGCTAGCTGCCATAATCATAGCATATTTATATATTTAAATCTAAGGCTAAGATTGAAGTAACAGATGTTTAAAGTTCAAACAGGTTCACTAATGTATTCTAACTCAAAATATCCAATGATAAATTAAACTGGACACTCAAAGGCCTCCGGGTTTCTGACACACTGACTAGTCTGGCCTAAACCTCAGAGCTTTGTGATGATTCTTCGCCGATAGTTGGAGAAGTTTGTCTCTCAGCGGGCGGCCTCTGACTGATGGCCAGTCAGAGTTGTTGTCCAGAAAAAAGGCCCCACCCCCAGCCTCTTTAGCCAGAGAGCGCAGCCAATCAGAGGTCTGGGAGAGGTAAACCGACGGCTGAAGCCCTGCCTCTCCCAGATGATCAGCATGTGTGAATACCAGCATGGCGTGATCACGCCACTCTGGACCGAAGAGACTCTGAAAGGAAAAGGAGAAAGCAACATAAATTTTGTTGTAAAACATGATCCTTAGAAGGTTTCAAGTCCACCATAATCTAGTGGTAAAGTACAACATGTGCTGGAGGCAGAAGAAGAAGTTTATTTATTTTCCTTCTTGACTCTCGTAGAAGGAGGACATTTTTTCTCTGTCTCCCAATCCCTCTCTGTATATCCTGCTTAGCTTCTGTGTCTTGTCTTCTGTTGGAGCCTCTCTTCAAATATCTTCCCAAAACCTGCAAACTGAATCGTGGATCTGTTTGGCTGTTCTCTTAACGCAATTGATCGAATTTTCTCTACGGGGAGTGTCCAGATGGGACGTTTTTCTCCGGGTACACAATGGATTCTAGACAGCATTGAAAGATTGTGTGCCTGACGATGATGCCTGTTGAGGTCATAGAGGATTCCTACATAATTGGATTTTTCATAACATGATTTCTACTGTTTGGAGTTGGTGGATACCTGGCATATTTTGAAATTTGAAAGATATTGGGGGCTGTTTTGGCCAGTGTCAGGCTACCTGGAATGAGATCTGCAGAGCTATCAACACTCAGACTGAGATGTTAAGGAGCAGAACTGTAAACTGGAGGCAATTGTGTAATCTTGGAAACGCTTATAAGCTCGTATCTTGACGGAGTGGACCATATAAATCTGTTCTTTTGGGTTTCACCATGATGAGACTCCAGTAAAAACTGAAGGCTTGTGGAAAAACATAACAGCCAGCCTGACTCAAACAATTTGCCTCTATCTGGAATTTGCCTCCCCACTGGCTTTAAAGGCCTTTATCTAAGTAACTCTGCTGGGGTGATATGTAAATATGAGCCTCTGCCCCCTCCCTCCCCTGAAGACACCTGTGAAGCTGCCTTGTTGGTCAGATTATGAACTGTGACATCTATCAAGGACATTGACCCACGGCCTCACGAATATTCAGATATGATATATGCATCTAGAAATAGGTATAAATGTCTTAATTTAAGGGTATTTACCCTTAGTTTGAGTAGGTAAATGAGATAGTTTGCCAATGAAATGAGTGTTTTTTACGCCTAATATAAGATAATTAGATAATATGCACTTGAAATAAGACAATGCAATTGTGTTTTCTTATTTTAAGTGTAAATTGATATCTTGTTCCATTGGGTAAACTGTCTCTTTTACCTCCTTAATCCAAGAACAAATGCACTTATTTTAAGAAAAAGCTTTCTCAATTCAAATGTCTGGATCCGCAGTGAGACATTTGAATTGAGAAAGCTTCCTGGAGGGGATGCGAAACGTCTTCAAACCTTGGAAACCAAGTCCAGTGGATTGTTTTTCAACTTTTACGGAATTACTATGACCTGGATGACTGAGAATCTTCATCAGCGTAGTGTAATTTTGTTCATTCATTTGAAAGGACAATGGCAAAACCTTGTTATAAGTATGTCAGCGCATTGGCCGTTAAAATGTCCTCTGCAGATGCAAAATGACATGTGGAAAGGGCCAAGAGATGTTGATATTTCCTTTTCCAAAGTGAAATATCAATAATACTCATACCCTAACTATATGTTGGTTGGACAAAAACAATTTTGCTTTTAATTCAGCATTGAAAAAAGAACAAATGCTGGTACAAACTGGTACCAAGGCCAAATGATTGTTTTTTTCTTTGTGTGATAGTTAAATGCAGACCAAATTACCTTGAAAGGTCAAAAAAACTGAAATAACCAGCACAAAATAAGATAGGACTGGATTATATAGCAATCCATATTAGGGTTTAAATTAGTAAAAGGGCAAAATATTGACATAAGACTAAAAAAGGCAAAGACTAACCAAAAAAATCCACATATATTGTTTGTACCTCTGCTTGATGCAGCAGTCGCGAGTTTTCATTCAGCTGATCCACTCTAACAACAACCACGACAACATGAACCCCATCCGTGCAGAGCTCCTGCAGGCTCTGTGGGTGAAGCTTCGTTGGGGGTGTGTCCATAACTCTCAACATGAGGTCAGACTCCGCCCCCTGCCTTCTAAAAAAAGCAGAAAACTTCCTGCTTCGGACCCCTAGCTCTGCAGTCACGGGAACGCCAGAAATGTTGGTTCCTGTCTGAAACTCGTGTCCACCTGTAATAGTGAGAAATGTGGTCGGATTCATTCACACTCAAAACATCAAAACACGCACAAGAAGATGTTTTCAAGACTGACCAATAAGCGCGTTCCCCACAGAGCTCCGCCCACTCTGCCTCTCACCTAGCAACAGGACATTTAGAACAAGAACATCCTGTTGCTCTTCTCTTGTTTGAAAACCCAGCCAGCTTAGGATATTTCCACAGTGTTTATCATCCATCTGAGGAAACAACATGAAAGGTTTGCATTGTCTGATTCATCCAAGTCTCTTGTCAATATTCCAATATGTTTGCTCTGGAAATCAAACAAACCTTGATGCTTCCTTTCCATAAACCTCAGCTAAATGCAACTTTCTGGTATCAAGAATATTACTTGCTAATGAACGTTTTGAGTCCTCTTTTCTTTTTTTTATGATACCTTGAACCTTTAAATGAATAATAAATTTCAGTCTTACCCTTTGGTACCTCTGCTTGAGAAGCGGACAGGGACTGGTCCCCTTGTCTGGTCACTGTTAGGTATGTGTCTCTGCAGGAGTGGTTACAGGTTAAAGTATAACCAGTCTGACATATCTGCTGCTCGCTCTGCAGCTTTATTGGGCCATAAAAGTAATAATTATCTTTGCATTTCCTCACACTGTAGCACTAATGTCCCTGTCATCATGTGTTGTCCACTCTCTGGTTTTACTTTGGGATACAACTGAATTAAAATGGAAATGTTTTTATTTTAAAATGTGACCTGCTGTCAGAGTAACGCTACAGAGACTCAGTGGGACAAAGTCTAGATGCACAAAGAGCTATTGAGTCTGACTCCATCCTGAAATCATGATAACAGTTTATTACATCCACATGTTGCCATGATCTGGTTCCGTTTATTAAACCTTGTAATTTATAGGCTGATATTTAAACAGTTATTGGGGCTTAAACATTGGACCCACATCCCAAAAAAGGCTCAAAACATGGATCCTTAATAGAATTGCCCATGTTTATTAGTGCATGAATGCATTTGATTCCATCCTGCTGAATGAGTCTATATAAGCTACACACACAGATGATGAATAGGGATGGTTACTGAGCCTGAGTGGGAACAGGGTTAAGATGAGCTTTCTTAACACGATCTGAATGAATTGACAGTCCGCATTCTGGTGGAGGTTGGACCGCCCTTGGACAATCAGACCTCCAATGTCCTCTCTCACATATTAAACAGACATCTGATTCAGGAGATCTTTCGTATCTTTTACCTCCTCTTCCTCGATTATTTCCACAGCCTTTTCTTCCCCCAGTAGATCTGATATTTTTGTATGCTGCAATGGCTGCTAAATGCAGGTATTTCTCAGCTTTGATTTGTTTCTCTTTCTGTACCCTTTCAGCGAGTAACTGTGCATTCCTGGCATGCTGTCGATCAACAATGTGGTGCATTTGACAGCCCAGCCAACCTACACAACTTTTATTTGTTGTGTAGGTTGTTTAACGTTGTTAACAGCATCACATGATATTATCCCCCATAGACCAGGCTCATCACCTAGAGCCTAAGGCTTTGGGTTTTTCTGTTGTATCTTGCAACATGGTCCGTTGTCTCACCAGACAGCCGCTTGCAGGTGTATGATATGTTTGTCATGTTGATATTTGTGGGAAATGTTGTGCCCTGTCCAGATCTTCCCCTTGTTGCCCAATTGTTCAAAATGGCACCCCAAAGTGCCCTCTTGGAAGCCAAACGTGCCAAAGTGCCATCTTGGGAGACAAATCGCATACGAAAGTGCCCTCTTTGGAGTTGGAGCGCACACTAAAGTGCCCTCTTGTGTTCTAAAACAGATGCCAAAGTGCCCCCTTTGTAGCCAAAGCATGTTAAAGTTCCTTGTCAGTAGCCAAACCAATGCTAAAGTGTCCTTCCGGGAGCCAAAACACAAGCTAATGTGCTGTCTTGGGAGCCATAACGCATGCTAAAGTTTCCTCTTGGGAGCAAAAACGCATGCTAAAGTGCCCTCTTGGGAGCTATAACATGTGCTAAAGCACCCACCCGGGAGCCAAAACCCACCCTGAAGTGCCCTCTTGGGAGCCATAACGTGTGCTAAAGCACCCATCCGGGAGCCAAAATTCACACTAAAGTGCCCTCTTGGGAGCCATAACTTGTGCTAATGCACCCATCCGGGAGCCAAAACGCACGCTAAAGTGCCCTCTACATTGGTATGGAAGTTATAGGTACCGGTACCTTTTTTTCTTTTGGCCCCTGCCCTTCAAAAAGCGAGGGCTTGCCTTGCTTTTTGCACCAGTGCATGCCACTGGTGCGGAACTACTTTGGAGAAATCTGTTGCCTATGTTTACTTCCTGGTTGCTAAGCCAATCATACTAGTGTTCTCAGGGTTTCCGAAACAGAGCAGCTTTTAGTATTTTATGTGTTGGCTAATGTCAGTCTGCAAACATGGAGGCCAGCAAACAAAGTGAACCAGAAATTGTTTCAACAACTGAAGTCTCAGCTTCCTCCAGAAGTATTTGCACATTAATTCTTTACTCATTTTCAGTTTATCTATGTCCTCGTCCCTCTTGGCTTGGCAACCTGCACAGCACTCTCTGAAGGGGCAGTTATATGCACTGTTGGTTCTAATTTGAAACATAAGGTTTCATTATTACTTATTGCTCCTTCAACATGTCAGGGAAGTGAATAATGACTTGTTCATGACTTGAAATGTAAGCCAATTAACTTGACTTGAGACTTACCGAGACTAGAATGATGCAAAAACAACAAAACTGTGCAATAAACATAGTAATAAAATAAACACAAAGAAATGGTAGCTGGATTCCTAAGCTAGATTACTGAGCAAATGTTTACAGTTTTAGGAAACTAGACTTTCACTAAACCTGTTAGTCATTTTCATATCTGAATAACAAACAGATGAATTTATTTCGTTTTTCACTTATGTTTTCCTCACTTATTTACTCTAAATGCTCAGTTGCTCGGTACCTTAATTGTTTAGAATACCACATAGCCATGTTGACATACATTTTTAGTTGCTATTTCTTATCTAAGAACAGGAAGGTTTGTCTAATGGTTTGACACAAGCAAGAGGGCTGTGTCATTTGGCCATGTTCCCAGATCCAAATCACATTCATGAAACAGAGTTTTGACATTAGGAAAAAGGGGAAACACAGATGGGAACGTGACGACAATGCAGATTGATGACCTACTGTGGACATGCATGAAGGGGGAAGCTGGGAAAATAACCCATGTGGGTAGCGTAGGGAAAAGACCTTGTCACTGTGTGCGTTATCTTTATGGCTGCAGTAATCAAAAGTCAGGAGAGTGATTCCTCACAGCTAAAAACTCCAAACAGGGAAGAACACGTTCTCTCCTGCCCTGCTGTCAGTTAACCTCCCAAAGATCGCAATCAGTTAAAGGAAGATTATAGGAACCAGATGTACAGGTGAGTTTCCAGATGGGTAGCTCTACTTGGAGACTTCCTACCAGTTTTCTGTAAATCTAAACATTTAGCTAGTTTCTAACACAAAGTTTAGGTTCTTCTATTGGACTGATTTATCTCACTTATTGTTGTTGTACATTTATTCACAATAGGCATTTTTGTTACAGGCTTTGTTACAAAAAGCTTGGGATTCTAAAGGTAAACTCAAAATGTATATAAAAAAAATGAGATGGCTTTGTTTTTCAATTGGGGCCCTTGGTATTTAGAGGTGAGAATATTACAAACATTACAAATATTTTAAACGTTTTTGTACTCATTTAGAATTTTACAAATAAATTTAGCAATGTAGAACCCCTTTGGACCAAAATTACACTAATTCTACCAATTCAGTTCAGTTTATTGATATAGAACCAGGCTCAGTGTGAGCGGCCATGTGTCGAGGCTGACTGGGGTTCAAGGAGAGAGAAGCAGTCATACTGGAAGAAGCAGAGATACAAAAGGTAACTGGTAACCAGCTCCACAGGAGGCCACTTCCAGGAAAAACACAGCCTGGCAGAGAGCACATCCAGCCAGTCACATCTATAACAACATCTATAAACAAAGGTGTTGATGGCAGCAGCACAACTGATGTTTCTCTCCAGGATGGAGTCACAGCCAAACAGGAACAGACCAGATGAAGCTACTATGAGAAAAAGCAAAGAGAGCATGACATTACAGATTGTACTAACAAATTATTCAGAGTGGGAGAATAATGGTAGAATTAAGCAGAATGATGGAATAGGGGTCCCTATGTCCTCCAGCATTCTAAGCCTATAGCAGCATAACTGTAGAGATGCTCAGGATAACCTGAGCCACTCTAACTATAAGATTTATGAAAAAAGAAAGTTTTAAGCCTGATAACTAAAAGATCTGCCTCCCATTCTACCTTTAGAATTCCAGAAACAACTAGTAAACCTGCAGATGGAAAGCAAAACCTTTTTAGGAAAGTTTTTTTCCTCAATATGAATAAATTAATTATTGCCATGTATCGTTAGCTTTGCAGATCTCTAAATGCCCCCTAGGATAGATAAGCAGATTGTGCAATATGAGATATACTAAACTCGAAATCAAAAAAGACGTGAATTAAAGAGGAATTACCCTTAGTTTATTTCCTAGAAACAAAATGTATCCACCCTGAGTGGTTAATTTCTAAGTTTAGAGTAATTTTTGGTTAAACCTTACATGTAAGTATAATGGGCACAAACACTTAACATTAGCGCCACGTTTGACCCATGTTGCCATGCAATAATGACCAACTAAAATAACACGTCCAACTGGGCTTACCTTTAAAGATGCAGTTTAGTCAACCCAGTTAAGCCTAAATCTGCCTAGTGCGTACACAGCCCGAGAAAAAAATCCAGTGCATTCCAATTACATCACCTGGCTGGGCTTAAATGTAACATACATTTATCCCCCTGAACTGATTAAAAGGGATAAATAAAACCACTACACTGTATATGCTGTGCCTGTAGAAAATGTCAGCTTTTGAATTTAACAAGGTGCAGATCACTGGAGTGTGAATAAAATAGGTATTGTTAAAAGCTATCAGTTATCAACGTTGCTTTGTGTTGGATCACTCATTGGTTTAGGTTTTTGGACCTGATGAAGTTTTAAAGATATGAGATTCTTAATTATACTGGTTGTGGTGGGAATATTACTATATCTATAGCGATGTGTCAATGATGTGGAAAACTTTTGATCCTATGCTTTTAAACCACTTCTAATTTTCTGTTACTGGTTTCAAAGTAAACCATTGAAACTCCGGAATTATGTTTATCTGTCTGTAAGGTTGACCAAGAAGGTGTTTTATTTTATATTGGAATATTTTTATTGTCAGTATTTCATGTTGATGGTGTTCAAGCTATTAGCTAATTGGCTATTATTAGCTATTTAGCTATCAGCTAACTATATGCTGGTGAAGATTCTCAGTCTTCCAGGTCATAGGCATTCCAAAAAACGTTAAAAAATCAATCCACTGGACTTCGCTTCCCATCCAGGAAGCTTTTTCAAATCAAATGTCCTTTTTTTGGAATTAGCTAGCTAACAGCTACTACAAATTGGGTGCTAGCAAAAATATTACGTCCAAAATAGCTACAATGCGTGAGGTCAAGTGTATTTCAGGCTTCATTTATTAGATTTCTGACCCATGTTATTATCAATTTACAAAGTATGGGTGGATGTTTAAATCTAGGAAAGGCTAACTAACTATGAGCCTTCAACAGTCATTTAATGAACTACTAGACAATGTATTTACAAAAAACTGAGCAATAAATAAAATAAAGTTCTCATATAATATTTGTGCCCTTTCAAAGTGGTACAAAACACAGTACTATAAAGTGAAAAGAAAACAATTTAATCATAAAGTAATAATTACACCCAGATTTACCACAGATGTATAATCATAAGTTAATTCTGAAAACAATTGATTTACAATACCAATCCAAACAAAAATATGTATCATACATAAAACTCAGGTTTTAAATATTCTTTTAACAAGTTTTCACCCAGAAAGCACATTATGCAACAGAACGAGTAAATCCAGTAAGATTTAGTATAACAACAACAGCGAAAACTAAAAGACAAGGATGTATTTTATACCATTCAAAAGATTTGTACAAGTTAGACGAAAGGAACAACAGCAGAGGTGCAAATACTACAAAGGAAGACCTGCGGATGGGGATAAATTGACAAAACCTGTTTACATGTCTGTGATACAACGATGAAATAAAGCAAAAATAAAAGTGCAATATTATTTATTGAGAAGTTTTAGAAATGGTGACTAAATTGTGCTAACTTAACCAACATCCTTTAGCACAGGGTCTTCAACCTTTTTTCAGAGCAAGGACCCCAAACTGGCGAGATGGAGCGGGGACCCCCCAATTATATATATTGTATGAAATAGTGTTATATCAAACTGGTCCTATAGTCACTCTGTTACAGATGGAGTCATGTAATGAAAGTAATTAAAGTATTTCTGATTCTGATTCCTGGTTGATGGGACAGGTGTTCTGAATGAAACGCTTGAAAGAGCTCCTGTGTGTCGCTGAATGTGTGCATTGATGACTGAAATAAAGTGTGTTGAATTCATGTTAATGTGAATTTAAAGATATTTCAATTAGTGGAAAAAAATTGCAGGGGGGAATATAAAAAGAAAAAGTCTAATCAACCAAAACTTTCGCGACCCCCATGCAGTACCTCCGTGGACCCCCTAGGGGTCGCTGACCCCCTGTTGAAGACCTCTGCTTTAGCACATAGCTTAGCTAAGTTTGGCTTTAGCTCATGCTGAAGTAATGCTGTGGGCTTTTTCTAATGTAAAACCTTTGATGTTTGCTTATGAACAGATCAAAAGCTGAAAACAATGCGTTTTCTTTCATACAAGGGGGGGCTTCCATCAGATATGCATCAACATTTGCACTTTAGTTGTTGGCCTAAAAGAGGTCAGACCGGATTTCAAAGTGGTTTCAGCTTGTCTAGACACCCTGAAGGGAAATCGCATCCCAGCCTGAAAGAGTTTTCACCCCGTTCAGTTGCTGAGTCAATGTTGCCTGACAGGAAGCTGATTACCATCCAGATGCTTGGTCACTCTACGGAGGAGTAAGGGGAATTTTCACAGGTGTAAACAGGAATGTAATTCATCCCTCCCTTTCTTTAACAATGCATCTGCCTCCCGTTGCCTCGAGGCTCGATCACAGACATAGAAAAAGCTGTTTTCGCTCCATCCATCCCTCCATCAGTCTGTTTGCCTTCTCGTCTCTAAAAGTTATTTTCTCTGGCAAACATGGAGTCTCGTCTTGGCCACAGCTGAAGACGACTTTCCCAACGAAGAGCTTGCGGACAGCATTGAGGTGTGGGGAGAAGAGTGCCGAGACAGGGACGGGGACGCAGCAAACTTGGATTTCAAGGCCTCCTCCAGCAAAGAGGACGATGGTGCAGGAGTCTGGCTGCTTGGGTCGCGTAATGCCCGGCAGGCGAGTCCTTCACCACAGGAGCAGCGCTGAAAGAGCTCCAAACCCTGGTGCCCCTTACGCCGCTGACGCGTACAGACCTGTCCCTCGCGCAACACCGGCTTACAGATCCGAGTCCAGAAGTGACGGGCACAGCACAAACTGTCTGAGCAGTCTGAGGAGCGCAGGCAAGGGTCCCCCACCTGACCTGCAAACAGAAAACAAGGAAACTCTCAGCAACCGGAACAGGAAACAGTCATTAACCTATAAAAACCCGCCGGCCCTTTGTAAAGCGTTTACAATTAATAACTCAGAATGAAAAAATATTACACTGGTAAAGTGTTTACCAACATGTTAGACATCGTTGGAAAGCTTAGATTGTCCACAATTCAACCACTAAGTTCATTTTATGGACACAGAAAGCACCAAAGCACAATTAACACAGATATAGCAGCATGTCAACATGTAAACATGACAAAGCAGCCACAACAAGCAAGCATGTTTTTATTAATGCTGTTCAAAAAAAGACCTATTATTGTCGACAAAAAAAGTCCTGTTTGAACTGATGCAGCTTGGGCTGTGTTTTACTCACCCAATTTTCATTTATATATTCAGAAACTAGAGGGTTTTAGCTTTCACGTAATGTATAATACTTGTAATTTGGGTTTACAGTTTCTAAGTTATTTGCTTTTCCATTTGCGAATGCAAAATAGGCGAGGATTACTCAAAATGAGGTGGGTGTTAATCTGAAACAATTAAAACAAGTGTACCTTTACCAGATGTTCCTTTAACATTCACTCTGCCTCTTCTCTTCCATCCTTTTTTCGGCGTTGAGCTCCTGTCTCCATCCAGGTCCAGGATGCTCTGGGACAAAAAGCTGTCCATGTCAGCAACACAGATGTCTGCAAAAAGAAAGAGAAAAGCTGCCATTTTTCAACTTTACAATCATTGTAAATACAGATTTCTTTGAGGGATGAACTTACTGCTGTTGCAGCGGTTGCCAGGGCAACACATGCTGTCCCTTTGACAACGCCGGTTCCTCCTGCGGCAGGCCTTGCAGCGGGAGTGTGTGGGGCCTTTAGTCGGGATGTGGCAGTAGTTGCCCTCGCTGCACTCCAGGTCGCTCATGCACTGGTACAGCTGCAGGGAAACACACAAGAAAAACCTTCCTGAGACAAGGTTTACCCCGAATGTACCTGACGATTCAGGTTAGGAAACTTTGTTGAGAATATGGTCATTAACTTTTAATATTATGTTGACTTTGTCAAGCACTGAATGCAAACTGTTAGGTTGAAACACTGAGCCTAGTTCTGCCGGCGTTTCTTCCTGTTAGCGAGTTTTTCCACTGTCGCTACAAGCATGCTTAGTTTATGGACTGCATTCGAAGCTGCTATAGAAATAAACTTAATGGAATAGCAGTTAAGATTAAAGTTTTAAAAAGTAGTAAAATTGCTGGAATCAGCTTTCGAAGCATTTAAACGTTAAGATACTAAAACCATGTTCAGAGTTTTTTAAGTATAAATTGTAAAAGTTTTTTAATAGATTTGGAAAAACTGAAGCAATCTCTGAGATCAGAAAGTTTAAGCAGTCCCAGAGGGATTTCTGATACATTTTCAGTATGTAAATAAGTAGAAACATTGTAATGGTCTGTTCAATTAAGCCAAAACCTTATAATACTGTTTATTTGTTGTTAAAATGTAAAACATTCAAATAACAATTTTTAATAAGTGTAGAAGATAAAAAGATGATATTTAAAAGGCTGTGATAAATTTTTCAGTTTGACAAGAATTCAAATTTTTTAACTGTCAGGCAATGAAGGACTTAATAATAAAATGCAAAGATAAACATTAATTCATTATTAACTGTAGCACCAATAAATAAATACTCTAAATAAAAAGAAAAGTGAATAATTGCTTATTTTTTTATTGTGGTTTTGTCACAAATTTATAAACATGACTAATCTGTGTTAAATTTTATGTGAAAAATAGAGAGCTTTTGGTTATTTTGCTATATAATCTGGGCAGAGAGCAACCAGCCTTGTCAGTTTACAAGTAATGAGATAAAAGTGAAAATATGAAGGTTCTTAAGAGCAGTTAAAACTTTCCTGTCCAAAAACAGTCTGTTTAGTTGTTTTTTTTCCTATAATTTGCAGTTTTTTTTCAACACTAGTGGGATTAATTTACTAAAGAAGATCCTACAGGTCTTGCTCTCATTTCTTCAAACAGACTCTCCAGAAATATTGCTGCTTTTTCATCCACTTCTTATCATAACCCCAGATAACCAATATGTTGGATTAAAAGAGGTGCATTTATCTCCCAGATTACTTAATCCTGCAGATTAACAGAACCATGGTGAGGTTTTCAATAAGAATTTTAAGGGATCTTTGGATAAAATGAAGCATAAAAATGATAACAAATAGGATAAGAACTGCAGACCCAATTTAAGGCTCATCTCTCCACCTGCTGGGTGTTTTTTTCTCTTTGTTTGGGTTTAATTGTGTTAAATGTTTTCTCTATTCTGATAGATCCACAGATTATTTCCCCACTCACCGTCAGGTCCATGTCAGGTCCCCACGCGCTCCTGTTCATGGGCAGCGCGTGGCCCTCCGTCAGGATCACGGTTCTGATGGAGTTTAGCCGGACGCGCGCCTCCGTCCGGCGGGCGCACGCTAGAAGCGCGATCCCGACGCTCACCATCAGCACCAACTGGAGGCTCATCGCTGCGAAACACCGGGCGGGTTTTATAAGCCTGCAGCAGAATACCAAAGGAAAAGCAGCAGGGCAGCAGAGTTTAAATGTTTTTAAAGGTTTCCTAAACAAGCAGAAGCCCAAAGATGAGGAAAAATCTGAAAAACAAACCCGCTGCTGCTGAAAATGATGCTTCCTCCTCTGGAATCCCGAACAGGTCTCAGGTGTTTGCTCTGGATGAAACTGAGGCCAGATAAACCCTGATCCATTTATAGCTTCATCCCACTGCCACGCGTAGCCCGCCCCGCTTCCCCCTCCTCCTCCTGAGTCCACATCGATACCCCCCCCACCTGCAGCCATCGATACAGGCTGGAGCTGGACATGTCTAAGAAGTTCCTGTTGGACGATGGAGCGGTAAGGCCAGGCTGGAGATTCTTCTTTTCTATTTTGAGAATAAAGCGGGGAAATTACAAGAATAAAGTGGGTAACATTTTGAGAATAAAGTCATAAAATTAAGAGAAAAAAGTCATAAAATTAAGGAAAAAAGAAAAAAAAATAAGAGAAAAAAGTCATAAAATTAAGGAGAAAAAAATTTAACAAAATAAAGTAATAAAAATAAGAGAAAATAGTCATAAAATTAAGGAGAAAAAAATTTAACAAAATAAAGTAATAAAAATAAGAGAAAATAGTCATAAAATTAAGAGGAAAAGAAACAATTCAGAGAAAAAAAGTCATAACATTATGAGAATAAAGTCATAAAAATGAGAGAATGAAGTTGTATTTTATGAAAACTCTTCCGAGAAGCATTTTCTTCCCTAAAATGAGGAATGTGGAACATGAAGTTATATTTTGGCTCTGGTTTGACAAATTAGGAAATCTTTTAGCAGCAGCATCAAATTGGGCAGCAGGTCAAAGTGGACTCAGGTTGCTGGTCGACTGTCATATGCTGGTCAGAGCTCGAAGCTTTCTTTCTGTGTTATGATGACTTAATTCTTCTAATATTACAACTTTACTCAAAAAAAAAGTAAATCTCTAGCCTGTTCCTAATATACTGTCATACAGTTGGATGTGATGCAAACATGAAAAAAAAACAACCTTAGCACATAGAGAGCAGGTCATACTCAAATCCAGACTAAATAGATTTATGCTACTATACTAAACTACTAAAATTAAATCTTTCTCTTTTGAGAATGATTTCATGTGACATTTTTGCACATTTGTGAAGTGGAAAAAATGTGACATTGGTTAATGAAGTGTTTGCCAATGACAAACATGTAAAATATATGATGTGCCTTGATAACAGGCTTATTTTCAGAAACAACAACTCAAGCTAAGAACTTCTCCCAGAGCTTATTTTCAATCCATCATCTGATCATGGAGAGAAGATGGATCCTCCTCTGGTGGAGAAATTTACAACACTCCATAAATTGGGACCAACCCAAAATCCACATCAGAGACACAGAAAACACACTGTGAACGATCCACCCCTATGGTGGAACACGGCGGTGGTAGAATCATACTGTGTTCTGGCTGCTCCACAGGGAGTTTTGTTGGTGACAAATCAACCATTTGAGCTGAGATGCGTGTCACCTAAAAAAAAAAAAAAAAGTCTTTATGAACAAAGTAGTTGCAGCATCATGCTGTGGGCTGTTTTGTTCTATGCATCATGGCAGCTGATCAGTGTCAATGTGAAGGTGGATGGTGATAAAAACGGGACAATCTTAAAAAAAAAAAAAAATCTCAGCAACCTGAACACACAACCATGGATTGGTTTAAGTCAAAGCTTATCCCTTTTATTAGAATGGCCTAGTCAAAGTCCAGACCTAAAAATACAGCAGAAAAACCATTCAAATATTTATATAAACTGATGCTCTTCATCATGTTTGGCCAAACTACAGGTATTCTGACTGCAGCTAAGAAAGGCTTAAGATTTTAGCCTCTGAAAGTAGATCTAGTATCAACGAGCCTCTGAAGC
>JAGKQL010000050.1:4774712-4794712 GCA_018398635.1 Cyprinodon brontotheroides | reverse complement strand
TCCATTTTTTCATATAAGCACTTTTCTAGCTGTTATTCTTCCATTTGGTTTGCGGTAGTGATGATTTACTGAACAAATAACCGATGTCTTGTGTTAATCTGACAGTTGCTTTCAAGCTTCAGTCGTTTGGTTGTGTGGAGAATTATCTTTGTGTAAAAAGTTAGACAACAGCACCACGCTGTGGATAACTTTCGCAACTGCAAGGTTAAAAAAAGAAATCGTGTCATAGAAATAGACTCAGCAAATTAGGCTATTCTTTTGTTTAAAAATGTTAAAACTCATTGTCATCTAGATATGTACATTACTAAAACCACTATAACCACAAAAAACATTTTATCACAGTATTTTTTCTGCTTTAAAGCTAGAGCAAACTTTACTTTTTTCAGGGTTTAAAGGGACACTATGCAACATTTTTCAGTTAATTAATGTGTTCCATAACGTTATGGATGACTAAATGAGTCATTTCAGGTTGAACAAAGGTATTCTCGGCCGCCCTGGTGGTCTGTGGGGGAAATACTGCACTTGCAATTGCAGGAGCACCGACCCGCACCCACAGGCTCAGAAGTCTCGTGAGAGTCAGTCTTGCTTTACGGCGAGAACTGCTACACGCCCCCAGTTAAAAGCATTCTCGTTGCTAGCACAGTGGCAATCTTTTTTTGTGCAGTTATGCTACGTTCACGCCAGCAAAAGCAGCAAAAATGCGTGTCTGCTGCTTCATTTTTGCTGCTTGTACCAGTTAGTTCTGTGACGCGCGGCTGAAGCAGCTTTGCTGCTCTGGCTGCGCGGTGCAAAAGTGTGTCTGACGCTGGCGTTGGGCGGAACTTCACTATCCTTTCTCTGCCTTGCAATATATTTGCTGTGATCAGTGGGGCAAAGTAGTTTTAATATGTTTTAAGTGAGAAAATACACCTGAAAACGTAATCAGTGCAGTCAGTTCATTCAGATTATTATCCTGCCTTCCAATATTTTTTCTGTCGGAGCCGCTCAGACCCCCACATACCAGCGGTGCGCCGACAGTAGGAATCCCGCTTCATCAGCAGCGGTTCACGCTGACAGCTGGTAGGTGTTTTCATCTAAACAATCAAACTGCATATTCTGCCGGCAGATTTCTGCATTTAAGTTAATTTAGGCGTCAATAAACTGTTTAAGAGCAGTGATCATCAGCGCTGTGTCTCTCTCCTTGCGTTAAACGCACCCGACGCGCTGCTTCAGCTGCTCAGACGTGCTGCGCCTGCAGCTCAAAACGCGCGCGTCAACCATTGACTTTGCATGTAAACTCGCTGCTTCTGTCGCGCCAGCTACATCCAGTGTGAACGCAGCGTTAGTCATTCGCTGCTAAGCTCAAAACAACCGCGCCTGGCTTGACGGAGAAACCAGGAGAACAGCTGAGCATATTTACGACAGTGCACTTTTACTTTCGCCCTCTGGAGGGAGCCTCACTGGAAAATCAACACCGGTTGCATAGTGTACCTTTAAATAGAAATAAACCAATCTTTTTAGTCAATTTAGATACTTTCTGTGAACAACTATTGGATGGAAGGGGGATTATGAAAAAAAATCAATGTTATATCAGTGAAAAATATGACAAAGCTTTTCACTTTGTTGTCATTTTAACTTCCCTGCAAGCACTGATTTAAACATTTTCTTCTTTTTTGAGCCATTGTGAAAATAAATGTACTTCCAAAAGCTGCTGTAAGGAAAGGCAAACTTTAAAGTGCTTTTTTTCTGCTTTATGATTCATATTTTCATGAATCTTCTGTGTTCATCCCTTTAAATGATAGCTGAGTGTGAAATGAAAGATTTTTTACAAAATGACCCAACTTTGGTAACTTTTATCTCCAAACAATAGACTGCTTTTTACCAGCATGTTTAAAGCAGCAATATCGCCGACCATCAAAGACAGGAATGTCGTTTTCTTTCATGTTTACAATTTTAAAATGAGTATAAAAAATAAGGGAGCATCTTCCAGGGTCTTAAGCATCAACAAGCTTCTGAGGCCTCCAGTCACAGTCAGTTTTAAATAAAGCTGCATCCTGGCTTTACAGCCACCTCTGGGATTTTAAAGGGGTTTCAACCAAAGAACTGGAATGACTCTGGATGTTGTATTGTTTATTTAAACAGGGACGTCATTTTACACTGCCAGGTGTGCCATAAAACACAAAACCAGGAAAAGAAACCCACCCCACAGAAAGAAGACCAGGTGTTTAGACATTGATGGTGCTTCTTTCCAATAACGGCTTGTCTGAACCACTGCCGAGCCCCAGCACTCACTTCCACAAGAGCTGATTCCTATCGAAGATTTGAAAAGCAGCCTCTGTGTGTCTCTGTCCACACTGATGTTAGCCAGGAAGACCTGGAGAACAAGACATATTGCTGATTTTAACACAGCTTTCTACACCATCATCTTCCAGCATTGGAGCAGCAAGCCAGATTCTGCTAATACAGTCTCTTTAGTTTAACTTCAATTTTCTCAGACAGGCCTCAGTTACTCTAGGTAGGCAACAACACTGCAAAAACGAATCAGAAATAAGTAAAAATGTCTTAAATTAAGTGTATTTACCCTTAATTTGAGTAGGTAAATAAGATTATCTGCCAATGGAATGAGTATTTTTACGCTTAAAATAAGATAATTAGATAATATGCACTTGAAACAAGACAATGCAATTGTTTTTTTTCTTATTTTAAATGTAAATTTTCTGGTTCCATTGGCAAAGCGGCTCAATTACCACCTCAATTCAAGACAAATTTATTTATTTTAGGAAAAAATGTATTTATTTAGATTTAAATTTTTTTGAAACACCTCCTCCATTGTCGCTGAGATCAGCTTTCAGTCTTCTTCTCATCACACTGATGCCTGTTGTGCAAAGTCCAGCACCAATCACAGCAGTGATACGTCTTATCCAGAACAGAGATGAGAGGGCAAATAACGAGGTGAGATTTTCCGCAGGCTGGTGCTGATTGACTCCAGGAGAAATCCTCCTGTGCATCGTTATTGCATCCATGTTATAAAGTGACTTTAAATAAAAATAGAAAGTTTTTCCATTTTTAAATCTAAAATGTTTTTGAAGTAGAGAACAACAATCGCTCACAGTTTGGTATATAGACAATTTCCTGATTCACTTTTTTTTCATAAAACACCTGAACTGACCGTTTGTTAGTTTTTCTTTTTCTGTCTTAATGAGAGCAGTGGGCTTTATGCTGCCCTGCAAGGCTTTTAAACCTGGGTTTGAATGGAGACTAAGCCATTCTGATTTTAAGTTCTCTCTGACACCATCCATGAGGGAAATATCTGCTGCAAGCAACACCTTCAAATAGAGATGATAGTTGGCCCTTTTTTTCAGTGCATACTCCTGTTTCTCTCCACTATAGCTATGGGCTCAGTTTTTACTGTGATTAGCTGTAGGAGCTATCTTTCATCCTTTGACATGAAAACAGGCTCATAGCTTGGCTGCTTAACTGTTTCTTTCCTAGATAGAGCAACCTGTGAAGGTAGTTTACTATTATTTTTCTAGCTTAGAACGTATTTATAGATCAATACTTCTATGTTTGTTTTGTTTGTCTGCTTCTGTCTCCTTGAACCCCAGTCGGCCTCAGCAGCAGATGGCCGCTCGTACTGAGCCTGGTTCTGCTAGAGGTTTCTTCCTGTTAAAAGGGAGTTTTTCTTCTCCACTGTCGCTACACGCATGCTTGATGTAAGGAATTGTTGTTGAGTCAACAAGTTGAAACAATCAGCTGGTTTTCCTAAGATACAAAACCTTTAATCAATCTGACTGGTTTAATGATCTGGTTGAATTGTCTCTGTAAAGTGCCTTGAGATGACTTTGGATGTGATTGAACCTAATTGTTAAACCAGGAAGGATTGATTTTGTGTCTGAACAACATTCTGTTGTTGGAGAGGCTTTTAACATATTCTGTGCATTTTTGCACAAATGGAAATAGTTGAAAATGATCATACTTTAAACTCTTTAGTATTTCTGTGTTTGATTGATGCCAAATCCTACAAACTTAGTATAGAAACTGATTAATAAGCACAGGCCCAAATATTTGGTGCATATATTTTAATAATTTGGTAAACAAATAAGGTTATGCATTTTAAGTGGAACAGTGGACTCTTCTAGCCCTTACATGTAAGCAATGGTGTGCAGCAAGGATAAATTATCTCTGCTTCTCTTTTAAATGTATATGGAACAAAATGTATCACTTTATCACTATCACTATATATATATATATATATATATATATATATATATATATATATATATATATATATATATGAAACTTCTGTGAAGTCTGATGTATAAGGTCCATTTTGTACGATTTTACTTGAAAGCACCACGGATTTAAAGGGCGGCCGTAAAGCTCAGAGTAGAAGCGCAGCTGGTGGGGAAACGCACCATGCAAGCGGAACCGGGGCTCCTGAGAACACCGGAACAGAGTCAGAACCGCAGTCTATCGGCTCCTGCCTTAATCAGGTCTGTAGAACACACCTGCTGACATTTGTTCTGATGTGTCCTGGAGATGAAATCCGACCCTGAGAGCATGAGGGTGGAGATAAATGAGTTTCCTGAGCCACGTATGGAGCGGCAGTTCCGCCCTCAGCTGGCGGCTGTCAGCCGGGGGCCCCTCTGACTGAGGCTCAGTCTGTGCTCCTGCAGGGAGATCTGCCTCTGAAACCACCGTAAGTACCGCTCATGTTTTCATATGAGGTTAATAATCTGCTGTCATTCTGTGGTTTATTCTGCTGTAAGTCTGATATTTTAATGTTAAAGTGATATTTTCTTATGTTTTAAGACAGACCTAAACATCTGAGAGATCATTAAGAAACAGACAGACTCTGTTCCTTCAAAATAATCTTTTTTTTCTGTAAAAGCTTCATTTATACAGCCTGTTGCTTGATATGCGGTTATTTTCTCACTTTTATTTCAAAAGACATTAACTAAATAGACCAACTAATGTATTTCATGTTCATTCTAGTGATATAAATGTAGGATTCTCTTTTATCTTTTACTGACCTTCAATTTTCAGTAGCTTTATATAAACATAATCATTGCTTGTATATTCCTAATCCACATTTCATAATATAACCTTTAAAAAGAGAGTTAACTGCATTTGTACCGTGGTTTGAGCTGCAAAACACCCACCGTTCTTTAGTTTACACACATACACTCATACTGAGCCCACTGTCTGTGGCAGCAGTGAGTCAGAAGACTAAGCATGCAGCATCAGAAGCCTGTTGATTTAAAGAAAAAACACCTGCTTCCTCTTGTGTGAGAAAGCACACCAAACAGGTTTCATTCTTACTTGAGGCCCAGAACTGAGATGCCGGACTTGAAAAAATTAGGTGCAAATGTTCTTATGAAACGGTTTAGAGAGGAAGTTAAGGTACCTTTAAAAAACTGAGATTCCATTAATACCTTTAAGCACAAACTGCTCCCCAGGTGCCGAACAATGGCAGCCCACTGCTCTCCAAGGGGATGGGTTAAATGCAGAGGTACCCCTTGTACACCCTTTTTTAAAAATTTTGAAACACCATTCATCTTAAATGACCATCAAATGTCAGCAATATATTTTCCAGCACTAACTGAATTAGGCACAGTTAACTTAGTGCCACAGGGCTGCGTATTCGGTCCTCCAGCTTTTCTGTGAAATGTTGCTATGTAAAGAGATTTTCAGCCTAATTTATGAAAGAAATGTATTGTACTCACACTTTATATTTTAGTCTTATGTAGTCGCTTTTGTCACATATGACTTGTCCAGGGATCCAGGGGCATCCCTGTCAGCAAATAACACCATTGTCGGTGACAGTAAAGCTTTTTGCTAGCTTTTATCTTACTCCAGATCTCATTCTTGTACTCTGTGAATGAGACACTTGTCCATTAGAGTGGAATATCTAATGAATGCACACTCTTATTTTGTAGGGGGAAAGTCCATTAGACCAACTGAGTTATAGTTTAGGAGTACCCAGAGTTAACCAATGCATAAACAGTGTGACTTCAACCTTGGTCCTCAAGGCATGCCATCCTGCTTATTTGAAATGGTTTAGCATCCATCCATCCATTTTCTTTACACTCTTTATCCCAAGTGGGGTCATGAGGGGTGCTGGTGCCCATCTCCAGCTGTCAATGGGCAAGATGCGGGGTACACCCTGGACAGGTCGCCAGTGGTATAGCATTGATGATTTAAAATGATTCCATGAATACCTTTAACCCCACACTGCTCCCCAGGTGCCGAACAATGGCAGCCCACTGTTCCCCAAGGGGAGGGGTTAAATGCAGAGAGTGAATTTTGTTGCTCTGTACTTGTGACAGTGTAAGGAAAAAGAATCTGACAAGATAATTAAATGGTGTATTTTTTAAGCATACTCTAGATCTTTTGACGTGAGGGAAATTTTGGGGGCAGAAATTAGGTTACAAATGATGCTCCTAGGGAAGTCATATTTAAATGTCAAATCATTCTGGCTTAAACATGTATATAAATATACTCTTTATCAGACAATATTTCCCCAAAATTTTGAAAATTTGTGTTAAAAAAAATCCTGTCTTAATATCTGTGTTTATTTTTCCGTTATCTTATATAAGCTAGTTAGTTATACGTCAGCTTGTACAACCTAAATTCTGCCAATCATATATCAACGGTCATCTGTCAATCAAGTTTTCTTCGGCCATAGCATCTTGATTCATATGTCGGAGCTAATATATGCAACGGTTGAAATAAGAATCATTTACTTTAGCATTGGGTTCTGTCCCTGTGTTTACAGGGATGGACGCCTGTGTCTTCAGTAGGCATAGAGTAGAGGCCCGCCTGCTCTGGCAGTGTTCAGTCCTGCTCCAGCAAAGAATCATGATTTTCAGTCCTTCTCCCGCCTGCACCTGTAATACTTTGTCCCGCTACCACCTGCAATTCCCGCATGATTCCGACGTTCGCCTACTGCTCAAGGCAATTCGTGTCATTAGTTTGAGGAATTAAACACGCTGTGCTTAGCTGAACACATTACGCTTTTGTCTGAAGCATTATGTGTTGTTTCACTAGGAAACAACAACTGCCATGATAGAACAGAGCAGAAGAACCAGAACACGGAAGAGCAGAATGGAATAGAGATAATCGAGATTACACATTCGCAAATGTATTCCAAAATGTTTTTATCAATAGATAGGCTACCAAATACAATATCCAGCACATTTTGATGTGTATATAAATGATAGACATAGACTAATAATTTATGACTTTATTCTCTAGAATAAAGCTCTACGCACTCTACTGTGTCGTTAGCTCTACGCTCTAGCATAGAGCTAACAGAACTTCTTTAGCGTTGTGGTGAGGGAGAAGCGGCTCAAGCTTGTATGCGGCTGTAAGCTTTCTACACCAAACCAAGCTTCCTGCGCCCTGGCGTCCTCTTCCACAACATCTTTGTCCTCTTCTAAATAAAAATGTATGGTGGGGGAGACTCATCCATGACCTCAGACCATAAAAACTCTCCTCCTCTTGCATGTTTCCGCTGTCCATAGCGTTCCTTGACAGTGTTGTTTCACCAATTTAGTGCTACTTGGTCCCAATAACAATTTCCCATTGCTTGAGCCTACTAGCACTCAGTTGCTAAAGTTATTATTAAGATTCTTTGAAGAAACCGGTCACAATCAAACTTGCTTGCAAACCTTCCGCCACAACAATCTCGCCCTCTTGATAAACAACCAAACACATTCACTTTATTTCACTCATGTAAAGTTGGGCACCACTTGGGAGAATTCTGAAATGCAGCGGTTGACCACAGCCATTTCCCTATGACATTAAAAAGACTATAGAAGAACCAAATACAGAGTTTTTTTTCTAATTGTTTTATTAGGAGAAATAGGAGGAGAGAAGATAGGCTGGAAGACTTCCTGGGAGTGATGACTATTCAACCAGTACAAGTATGAACTTACGCCAACAGCTGGATCCTGGTTGAAGCGAAATATCTGATTTGGATTCCAGTGATCATGATCATGAGGGTCTTCATGACCAAGCATGGACCTTGGTAAGAACTGGAACTTGGTAAGGACTTTTCCACGACTATAAAGGCGCCTTAAGCGTCTTTTTTCCCCTCAAAATAATGCGGTGCGCTGGTAGGGTGGGTGGCTATATTCGATAATGTGTTGACTTTCGCAGGACTTTTGAGACCACCATCGAGCCGAGGAGGTAAGTGGCTGAATGCCAGGGAGACCGGCTGTTTTTCCGCCCTCACCGCCGCTGTTCAGCGCATCGCTCCATACGTTGCCATCACGGCTGGTCGCGCCGAAAAACACGCCGAAACTTTAAGTGCCTTCAATGCTCGCTGGTTTCAGCGCGCTCGACACTCGATTAATGGAACGGTTTCAGCACCAATTCTGTAAAAGCTAAGCAGGAGGTTACATTGCCAAAGTCAATAGTTGGCAAACGGCGCGCCGCCAGTTCGCAGCAAGGTCCTGCAGCAGCGTTTGGTTGCTGCATTGCGGGGCGTTTAAGCATCTGATGCCGCCAGCGCTGCTGCTGCTCAGATGGAAAAATTGAAGTTTTACTGCTGGACGCGCCGCATCAACCAGTAAGAAAGAAGCTGATCTGGGGCTGGCAGCAGGAATGACGGCGCTACGGTGGCTTATATGATATTAACGCATAAATGAAAAGGCTGGATGGATGAGGAGATGATGAAAGCGTGGCTGAGACAGGTGTATGTGAAGACTAGGTGGTTTTTCCACGCATCACCATAGCTGCGTGCCCATCTCACAGCCGATGTGAAAAAAAAGATGAATCAAATGAGCGCTGTGCTTTCGCCCGTTATCCGGGGTCTGACAAAGGAACTTCCACCGCTCGACATCGGTGTGAAAGCGGCCGTTCACAGTAAGGCTGCGAGCCGCGTGGGAGCTGATGGATGACAGACGGAGACCACAGTTTCAGGATAAATGGAAGGCAGCGCCGGGCAAGTTACGCCACCGTTTGCGGATGGATTGTAGATGCTTGGGCTAACGTGTCTGCTGGCTCAGTTCATTCAAGATTTCGCATTATCCGGCCTTATGTTTTAAGTTAATTGCGCTGCACGGATAGTGACTCTGACAGCGAAGAAAGGGAAACTGGCATGTCGGATTTAGCGCAGCTGTTTAATTCAGAGGAATGCTGAGGATAACAGAGGATGACTTTGATGGGTTTGATTAATACTTTGTAATAAATACATGAATAAAGCACAATCATACTCCAGGTTTGTTCTCGCTGTATTTTTTCTCCCCGAAAGCTTAATTCAATGGCAGCCTCTGAGTCAGCTGGGTTTCCGCTTCATCATGTGGCTGGCAGGTGTTTTTTCATCTAAATAATCTTAAATCTGCAGCCATATTTGCTGTGATCAGTGGGAATAAATAAGTATAAATATGTTTTTATGAGCGCCACCTGAAAACTTAATAATTGCAGTCAGTTCATCCAGATATTCATTTCTGTCGGAGGCCAGGACCCCACATACCAGCGCGCCGACAGGAGAAATCCTTTCGCTCAATCGCCGCCAAGCTGGCAGGTGTTTTTCATCTAAATAATTTTAGCTGCAGGCACCAGATGGTCGGGTAATAAAAGCGTAACATATTCCGTCGGCAGGTTTCAGGATTTTAAGTTAATTTAGGAGTGATCACAGCGCTGTGTCATCTGCGATGTGTCTGTATCACGGCCAGCACACAGGTTTGATTAATACTTTGTAATAAATACATGAATAAAGCACAATCATACTCAGTTTTGCCCCCGCTGTATTTTTAAATACGCAGTAGAGGTATTTAAAGGTAGTAGAGGACATGTACCTGTATATAAAAAACGCGCCCTATAGTCCGGTGCGCCTTATGTGTGTGTTAAATACAGAAATGGGACACATAACTGAGAGTGCGCCTTTTAGTCCAGTGCGCCTTATGGTCGTGAAAATACGGTACTCCCCAGGTCATTTTACAATGTCTTGATTTGGTGCAATAACTGTAAATTCTATTCTGGGTATTTGTGGCGGAATCTTAATATTTACCTTAGCATACAATCCATTAGCATTGTGCGTGTAACAGCTAGGTACATGAATATGTTCCTATTGATGGTAAATGATAAATGGCATGTACTTATGTAGCTCTTTATAAAGTCCAAGGAAGCCAAAGCACTTTACACTACATTCAGTCATTCACCCATTTACTCCCACATTCACACAGTTGGCGACAAGATGGACTGTGGCCATAGTTGCCCAAGTGCTCAGACTGCAAAACATCGGCGGCTCCAGGTCCACTAACCACCAACAGCAGGCATGGTGGGTAAAGTGTCTTGCCCAAGGACACAAAGACAGAGATGGACAGAAGGAGGCTCGATCAACCACTACTTCCCAAACCACCTATGATAGGAAGGCATTCATTAGCCCTTTTTAGACTTACAACCTGCAGCAAGTCATTACTGGTAATCTACTTGGTCAGGGTTATGCGTATTAATTTTCGTGGACCACTGCAGTGTGAATAAGGCTCTTACATTACTGGGTGAGGTATGTATTTCCATGTTTACACAAAATCTTGATAGGAATCCTGTTGCCTGACAAGACGTCCGAGAACAACAGCATCACTGACAAATGGGGTAGCATTTTCTCAAGGAAGCAGGCAGGTTTTTAGTGATATGCGGAAACTGGTTGGTTCTGTCTGCTCAGACAGTGAAGTAGTGCACCAACTATGAGGAAGTGTCTGGGACTTGCTTATATTTGGCAAAAGACGACTGGTCTCCAGAACAGCAGACTACACTGGACAAAAGTTAAAGTTTCAGGTTGAAGTGCCCTCTTCACAATTACCTGTCCTCTTCATATTTTGGTGACCAATTGCAAGGTCACTTGCACTTGTCTTTATTTACGTCTTCCCCTTATGTCTGCCATCCTTTTATTTGACTGTGAAATGCACTGAAACTGAAATTCTTCATTAGTTTTTATAAGACTACTAACAACTGTAAGAACCAACTGTCATGGCTCAGAACAGGGGACCCAGTATTCAAGCCAGACAGAGGGTGGGATTACTCAAAAACGTTTATTGAAAATGTCTGAAGTTACAGCAGCTAGGACATCAAAGGCAGGAATCCCTGCAGGAGAGAAACGGATGTTAGTGATCACGATAATCTGATGGAGGATGGTTATGAACATGTGAGTCACTAACGTGGCTTTAGAGTTCAGTCCATGCCCAGATGAAGGAGGTTGATTCCAGCTGCTTGGCTGACAAGACGCAGCAGTTGACACACAAGAGTTTCATATGCTGAATCCTTGAAGATTACAGAACTGACAGGACATCAGATCCAAGCAGATCAATGAAGGCAGGATAATCCAGCGGGTAAATTGAGGCAGATCCAGGTACAGTCCACAACTAGAATCCAGCAGGAGTTCGAAGACCGTTCCGGGAAACAGAAAAGGAACAGGCAGGCTCAGAGGTCCAAAGGCAGAATGGGTCAGGACCAGACAATCAGAACACAATCGGTTACACTTGAAAACTCTCAAACCAAAGGCTCAAGAACAATCTGGCACTGATGACTGAGAGCAGGCAGGTTAAATTGAAACTGGAGCAGGTGGATCAGATGAGCAGTCATGAGAAACCGGGCAGAGTTAGACAGGTGAGTGAAATTATTAATTAAGTCATTCATCAGTGCCAAGATAACGACATAAACAGTCCCAAAGCCTTTCTTTGGTATTGCTTATCAGCCTTTTCACAGACAGTTGGCTCTATGAGTTAAAGAAGCTATATCCCTTGCATTATAGATCCATTTCATCTTTACTGGATTCCATGTACAGATGGAAACCAAAACTAAACCCATCTTAAGAAAGTCCATAAATTCTTTGTCTTAAAGGGAAACACCTTTTTTTTTTTACATTTGTGTCATTTGGAGCTGTTCTGAAGCTATTCCGTTAGGTCATATCCAAGTAACTGTGGATGTCTGGGGGACAGTGATTTGCCTACATGTTATGAATGCGGGTGTACAATAAATGATAAATTATGAACAGTTCAGTTTGTGCCTTCAAGTCGTTGCCCATAGGAAGACGTTACTTTGATATAACCTAACATAATATCTTCAGAACAGCTCCAAATCACCCAAAACTCATATGGGTGAGTAGAACATGATGTAATAACGTAAAATCAAGGGCCACTGTAAAAAAACGGTGTTCCCCTTTAGTGGGTTTTGAAAGGTGGAATGTGAGACAACAAACCCCTTGAAGTACGTCCATCATAGACTTTGCATGTAAACTGTCTGCCCCTGATGCTCAGAACATGTGTGGTGCAGAGGCAAAGCCAGAAAACTTTTGTCAGGGTGGCCAGGCAATAACCAATGTTCACTGAGGGTAGGCCGAAAGTGGATAGGCCCCAGAACCTCAGGGTCAATCTACACCATTCCAACAGGAAAATTAACGATCACAACATCCATATTTGCTAAATAAAGACTAACTATACTTTCCTGCAGCCTTTCCTAACAAATAGATGTGTATATTTCAACATCCGTGTTTTCTAGATTAAAGGAATAGTGGAAGCAATTCTTTCAGGCTGGAGTTAATCTTTTCCATTGTCAATACTTACCTACTTACATCAATAATCATGGATAAAATTGATATTTACAAGTTCTAATATCTACATAAATGTATTAAATTTATTAAAAGAGTTATTCATCTATTATTTTACAGAAGACTTCTAGATTACTTGCAGACACGTTATTTTCTCTTTACCCCATATAACCCAAAATCTAGTTCTGAAAAGAGCATGAATTCTGTACTTATCATGTTTAATATTAGTACATTGCTAATATAATAACATAATTAACAACAGTGTTTTTGTTGTCAAGTGATTGTTAATGTATGAAACATTTAAATGTTTTGAATATTCCACTTGAGAGTATAACAGCTGCCACATCTGTATTAGAGGGAAAAATGGTAGGTGTGGCCACCCCTGCCCCCCCATCTTGCTCCGCCCCCTGGTGTGGTGTGACCATACCATTGCACAAGACACTAAAGATCAGTTATATGTAATAAATTACGAATGAACTGGGGGAGAGGGTGCACAGAGAGCAAGTGCCGCACAGGGCAGGCGGAGAGCTGAAATTAGAGAAACAGACAAAAATAAAGGCTAATCTGCGCTAGTTGGAAAGGCTACATTGGGGAGGTTGGTTACTATGAGGTTGGCACTGCCCCCTAGGATAATTCATAGAGGATGCTTAAGGTGATTCGTGCAGCAAGTAAACAGTGATGTATGTTCACAGGAATGTAGTGACGAGTAAAGTAGAGATTCTGAGACAGCTCAGACACAGAGGAAGCAGGCACAGTGTGACAAATGACGTGGCTTTATATAGGGGAAGTGGCTGATTAACCTTGTGGCACGGATAGAAGAACGCTAGGGGACCAAGTGCTGTTTGGGTGAATGCACAGATCTTCTGCTGAGAGTCCCATGGGTCTTGGACCTTGATGAATGATGAGAATCAGTTTTGGGATTGAGTCTGAAATGGAGTTGTTGAGTAATGCTGAGATTGAAGACCAACTATCACTAAGAGTAGAAGGCTGCACCATGGAGCTGTGCGGGTGGGGCAGGGCAGAGGAGCAGCACACAACTTAAAGAAAGAGAGGACACTGCAAAGTAACCCCTACCCAGTCTATATCATTGACCAGGGGCCGTCAAACAGAGGTAAGGAGCAGCTGGAAATCAGTCCAAAGGCACCAGCAGAGAGAGCACCACAACCCTCTCAGCTGAGCCCCCCTTGCTGGTGCTAAGTCAATAGAAGAGCGGAAGGAGAACGGCTGTATATCGGAGAAGCCCACCAGGGAGACAGAGTGGGGGAGAGGTGGTGGCTGCCCGGTGTCTGCTCTGGAATTATGATGTCGAAACAGTCCTTCTAGGACTAAATTCACCTACAATCCTTGGCAGAACATTCCCCACTTCATCCTATGTTAGCATGATCTCTTTATCCTGCATTTTTATATAAAACAGCTTTTCTCTACTGCGTCTTTCATTCTGTACACCACATCTACTGTCTGATTTGGCTTGACCCGAATGCAAACAACTCCTGCAAATGTCACTTCGCCTCCTTTGCAGGATCTAGCTTTGCTTAATTTGCAAAAACCAGAAAATTCACCCAGCTAGAATCAGGACTTTAGCCTCACTCTGCTTTGCAGTGCCCCCACTGAAAATGGGGGGGGGCACCGAATGATGAATAGCAGAGTCACAGTGAAGGCAATGGTCTTTCTTCTGGACTAATTTTTACTTTTGAATACTCCATAGTCGCAAAGGTTATACTTTAACAAAGATATGCCAGTTGTTAATGTTGAAAGGCTTAAAAAGCATAATATCGGACCTTTAAAAACCCTCCCATGTAGGTTAAACTTACTGATTTATGTTCTTGTTGTACTTCTATATGATCAGTATCTGCACCCTGCTTTAGGTTCATAAATGCATAATAGGGAGTTTTCGAGACCTCTTTTTTAATCTTGCAGCCTGCTTTCAGGATGAGTTTTCTTATAGAGAGAGCCATACCACAGCTTGTCTGTGATTGCTGCGAATGTTCTTCCCTTAATATATGACATCAAATTCTTTTGAGACTTCTTTAATTGCTCAGCAGACTCATAAACTTCTACAATACTCTTTCTAAAGGCATCCGGCACTTTTTGGATTTCACTGTAGTAGTCTCTCCAACTTCAACACTTGGAAGCACCAAATAAAGAACAGTTGTTTTATCTTCTACTCCTTATGTGCTAGGCCCCTGTCTAATTTAATGGCAAATGTTTAGGTTTTCTAATTTGTGTACATTTTACAGTATATTCTGTGTCCTCTATCCCAATGGAGAATTTGAAAGTGAACTGTATTAATAAGTCCAAATTTCTAAATGAGATGGCTAAATTGATTTTTCATCTGGTTTTTGTGTAAAATTCCCCTAGATAGTTTTATAGACTGGAAGGGTTTCTCTGCAGCAAAGCCACATTTTCTGTTTTAATCAAGCTCATGTTGAACACAGAAGAAAACCTAGTGCAGCTGTGAAAGATGCATCTCATTTTTTTGCATCTGATGGTTACACACCAGAGGGGACTTGTAGTAAAGGAACCAGGGAGGGTATGTTAAAACGTGTTTCCACAGGAAGCGCAGAAACCCAACTGGTTTCCTGTTCACTTCCGTGACTGCACGGCTGTCAGTAAACACGTACATGTACTGATCTAACTTTCCCGCAGGTGAATAGCATTTCAGATCGTAGTGATTAAAGTAAGTTTTAGGTCAGTTACATTTAGTTCAGAAGTTGTGTTTTTACATTTAATTAATCTTCAGATGCTGATTGACTCTTCAGCTCCGTCTTGATACTAATGTCATTAATGCTCATATGAAATCTAAACTTAAAGAAGCGTGACTTTATGAATGGAAGTAGTTTGAATGAGCTGCAAAAGGTCTTAATGGAGTTCCACAGGGCTATGTGGTTGGAACCATAATTTTTACTTTCCTACGGGTTTTCACTTTGTAATTTTTACATAAAAACAAAAATGCTCGGTTGAAAACTAAGATAAGTTCATGCATAACATTTTTTTTAAATGCTGATTGGACTGTTTTCCAAAAAGTCATGTAAGTTAAGATTACTTTAACTTGAGTTTTTCCTCCACTGACAGCTTTAAAACTAAATAGACCAATTGAAACTGCTTTATTTTTATTTTATACCTGGTAGTTAAATAAGTATAACTTGTGTTTGTTTTCCAGAACTTATTTAAATATAATTGCATTATGTTTCACTTTGTTGCTATACATAAAAAATACGTATGAGCATTTCTAAGCCATAACCAGGCCTTGTTGCGCTACTCTATAAAGCTTGGAACTCAACGCTAATCCAGACATTTTTAATTGAAAAAGGTTCCTGGATGGGAAGTTAAACGTCTTTAAACTTGGGAAAACAAAGTCCAGTGGTTTGTATTTTTTATCTTTGCAAACTTTTTTGGAACATATGAGTAGAATGCATGTAGAAGTTGTTTTCTGTATGTTGCAGATTTTTATGTTAATAATGTATTTATATGATGCAAACTTGGCGAAAACATCACTTTTATCACAGGTGTTGTTTTTGGGTCCGTATTGGACGCAGATTTGTTGTTTTTGGGGTTACAGAATCCAAACTGTTGACTCTAACAGACCAAGGGAGTTTCCTTCCTAAATATTTATAACTGCTTATGTATTTTAACTAAATCCTTTATTTATGGTGTTATTTAAGTTGTTCATGTAAATTTCTTCCCAGATGGATACTTAGTATTTAAATATGGAAGGGTACAATAGGCTTTTTTCCCCTCCTGACTGCTTGACTGGAAGGTTCAGGGTTTAAAGCAGGAATGTGAGGTTTGTAATTTTTTTCTCATTACATGCAGTTTTTGTACCATATAAAAAATGGAAGCTAGAAGTAAGTAGAGACCCCCTCCTTGGTGTTTACCCTCCATTGGGGTCCTGGACTGACATTTATAACAAGAGTTTAAAAAGGAAAACTTTTTTCAAGGGTCAAATTAGTGGAACCAACTTTATATGCACAAAAGGCGTATTTTTCTTGACCCTGATGTATGGTAGAAGTATCTTTTTTTAGTAAGTGAAATTAGAAGACCCTTCAGCACCCAAAAAGTTTTGATTAAAAGCTGCTGTCTGCTGGACTGGCATGTTTTCAGTTTAAACCGGGTACCCCTCAATTGTTTTTTTTGTATTTTTATATTATCAGACTTAATATTTATACTACCACTAAAATGTGATTAAATTTAAGTAAAACTGATGATTGTTCACCCTTTTTTCTTTTTATGTGACTGGAAAAAGGTACATTTTAAAATATTTTTTTTCCATTACTAAAACCCATTAAGTTAGTTCCTTTCCCTCTACTTTCACATCATACAGCTTTACCCCCTGTCACACTATGGAGTTACTGAGTTTATAACTTATTGTTTAGTGTAGAACTAAGGTGAGGTAGACATATTTTCTCCTAACACTGACATTTTTTGAGGCAAACCTCAATTGAAGGATCGTAATTCTTACTTTCGGTCACACTCTTCAATGAAACTGTTTTCACTCCTTTGTGGTTATTACTTCTCCTAAACCGTTGTCATTTTTATCCGGATGTGTTGCCTAATGTGTCAACGTTTTTCTGAAGAAAGAGATGGGCTTTTTTCGACAAAGATGCTCAGATCCTGTGTTTATGAAAAACTGTGTGTAGTGAGGAAAAAGTATTCAACTATTCACCCTAGTTAAATAAACAGAGATTGGGCGTGCAGGTGGACCCATGTATGGAGGCCTCAGTCCTCTAAGCGGCCGACCTGGGTTCATATCCTGCCTGGGGTCCTTTGATGCATGTCTCTCCCCCTCTCTAATACCCCCTTTCCTGTCAGCCTACTGTCAGAAAAACAAGCCACTAGTGCTGTAAAAAAACAAACAAAATTAAAATAAACAGAGATTGATGGATTTCTCTCAGTCTGCACTTTATTTTCATATCTTTGCAAAGAGAGAACAGTTCATCATACAGCCCTTATGGCTGTGAGAAGGTGGTCTGGGGGAAATGTTCAGCGGGAATCAATATATTTTTGTAAATAAAATTGTCATTTCAAACTTCGAACCTGTGTGGTAAAACAGTCTTATTTCACTGATTTATTTTTAATACAAATTTAGACCACAAATAATAATAGCAAACAATACAGCTTTTAAAAAATATATATTAGAGCTATTTTAAGGTCTACATATCCACAATGAGTTCATATCGCAAACTAGAACCATTTCAGATGATGACATGATCACTAGTCATGCGTTCCATTGGTGAAAATGTCCCCCGTCAAATTGAGGGCCAGTGGGAGTTCCACTAGAATCTGAATTCTGCGAGTACTAGTGTTAAGTCTCAATCAAGTAAGGTCCAGAGGGCTTTCTGTGGTGTAATGCTCTTAAAGCTTTATGTATTTTGTGACAAGTAAAAGGTGCAAAATTAAAAGGATCTCCAAAAAACATGGAGATAAAGTTATTAAACCCTTAGTTTACATGGTATAAAGGGATAAACCATCATGGAAGGATAAGGAATAATGCAGTGTTGCATTAACCTCAAAACCCTAAACGTGGGAAGTGTTGTCTCTACTTAGTCTCCTACTTTATCACCAATATGGTGATAATGGTTCACATTTCCTAAATGGACTTTGTGTTATTAGTTATTTGTATATTGTCACAATGGCAACTGTTACAGGAATGTCTAAAACGCTGTTTTATGTTGTATTCTGTCTATATAAACAGTACATATAGGACATTAGTAAGAAAGAAGTGCAAAGAGCAATCAGAATACTCTTGGTGTGTGGCTTTTAGTGGCATTACTACTTAAGGTCAGATATTCAAATATGAATGGAATGCACCTAGGTCTTAGTTAATTAGATACCAGGGTGAGAAAGTAGGATGGTTTAAGTTCTGTGATGAATATAGTAGAAACAGTTTTATCTCTATCACATTTACATAGCAAATGAAGCTGTTTTATGGTTTCCTTGGATTTTCGATCCAGACGGATCAAAATGTGGATCCGGGCAATCCCAGGCCATCAGTCAGCAGGCTCAGGACAATATCAGCATCATTATCAAGATAATTCCAAGGCAACAAGCAGTTAAAACCTGGTGTGAAAGACATTACTCATAGGGTACATGTTCCTATATACCCTATTGTCGGCAAAATAAATATTATCGATTTGACGAACTTCCTCTGGCATAGTGATGTGTTGAGTTTATCATGTTCATAGAAGTCAAATAACTTGGCAAAAAGACAGTTCCATATGATCTCTGTCAGATTTGGGTCAGAAATTATGGACAAAAATTCCAGCCGTTGTCAGAACCTCCAGACCAGCAGACAGCAGCGGTACTCCTTTTTATATAAAACAAAAACTTTAGAAGAAATGATGTCATCAAAGCAGATATAATACAACAGTCATGGTTTGAAAGGAAAAAGACACAAAGTTTGGTGCATATAAAGTTTAAAATGGTAAGTTGTTAAGGATTGCAAAGTTAACAGACATGTACAGCAAGTGAGGAGGGGGAGGGACAATATTGAAATAGATTTCCAAGACTCCAGGCAAAACAAAAAAAGAGAGATGGCAGATTGTTAAAAGTTTAGTAACAGCACCTCTATTGCACCAATGAGGCCCTCGCCATAGGGGCAGGTTAAAGAGTCAAGACCTATAGCTGCAGACCAGACCCCAAAATCCCATCCATGCAAAAATTCCCTGGAGAGAGATTCCAGTTAGAACAATGCATCCTCTAGTTCAGCCATTAAAAAAAGGGTACATTTTGTACACTGAATGGAAAGTTCCAGTGTCTGCCTTTGTCTTATTTCCTTATGCTTATCCCTGAGGGCAGGTGATTGTTTTTTTGCTCAGAAAAAAACTACAAGGAAGATTTTCTTGCGAAATGTTCTATTAAAAGTTATCTTCCTTCTTCTCCTTCTCCAGTCACATACCTGACTCTACCATTCAGGTTAGGCTTTTTTTTCTCTTTTTGTTTGCCTCAGGCACATGTTGACAACATAGTGGAAATGCATTGGGCTCTGCAGGAACTTAAAAGTGAGGAAAGGGTTAAGTGAAGCCAGTCTGAGGCCTGTTGCTACACGCCCCATGTGTTTTTGTGAAAGGGAGGATTTCAGTATTTTGTTCATCCCTGCAGTCAGTTAAGCCTCTGATCATGTTTGCTTCCACATTTTTCTGTAGATTCGGGGTCTGCTTTTCACGCAGGGCAAAATTCCGAATCTTCACGGTGAGTTTAAATATGACTTAAGCGGACATCCTTTCGTAAAGTTTAGACAATAAAAGTTAGTTTTTTGCTGCTTTCGTAGACAGAAAAGCTTTTTATAGTTGAGCCACTCCTCTTCCATGCAGCCATTATGTGGAACTAACTTCTGTACTTCCTAACGTTTTATCTTCTGCTGTATATGTTGACGACGTCTGATTTTATTACTAAATTACTCAAGTGTTTACAGATTATGGAATGAAAACGTGTTTGAGCTTCCCTTCTGTGTATGTCTGGATCTTAAGTA
>JAGKQL010000050.1:4721031-4764712 GCA_018398635.1 Cyprinodon brontotheroides | reverse complement strand
TATGAGGGAATGTAAATCAGATGCTGTGCAACAGGGTTTGAGCTTCAATGGAAGTGACGGATGATTCACAGGCGGCATACATGCTTTTTATACGATTCTCTATTGAGCTATTTTGATGTGATGCTGATTGATCGTGCATTCATAGTTTGCAGAACATGGAACCACTTGGTAGAGGAAGCTGCAGCCATTTGCACGCGGAAAGATGCTTTAGAAAAAACAACGTCATGGGGAAGTGGTAGAACTTATAGCACCATTTCACCATCTGAAAATCCCTTGCCCTGTGCATTGTACAACTTGATCCACCAATCTTATAGCCTCGTGAGACCATCCTGATCTCTCAAGCTTTCAAGATTTCACTAGCTAATCAGTCTGGAGACTCTCCGTTAAAGAAAATTTGGAGCCGTTCACCAAACGAACGTCCAATCAGCGTTGGCTTTGAGGCGGGTTGAGGTGTGACGCAACGAGAAGTGCGACAGTTCAGTCTAAAGAACATGGCGGCTTCAGCCGATGAAACTAGCGTTAGCGTGGCTATCGAGCAAGTTTTATCAGAATTACAGAGTATTTCTTCACTGAAAGAAGAGCAAAACACTGCTCTGGAGGCTTTTCTCAGAGGAAAAGATGTTTTTGCTCTTCTCCCGACTGGTTTCAGCAAGAGTTTGATCTATCAATTGGCTCCTCTTCGTCGTCGCTCTGTTAGTACGTCATATGCTTCGTTGATCTGATTGGTTTATTCGGCCTGTCTATCACCAACATAGGCCAATCAGCTAACCAGTATTTTCGCCCCTTCCCAAAATTACTTCAACGGAAGGTGTTCAGATGGATATGCGGAGCAAATCCATCTGGCGGAGTCAGGTTACCAATCCTAAGCTCTATGGAGTGGCTCACCAGTTAGCCTTCAGGTTTAACAGTGGCGATGAGTTTGTGGCTAGGGTTAGCGGCTGATATTGGTGGGTGGACTTTAACCCCCTTGATTTCTTGTTGACTGCACAAACCAGTCCTTAAAACTATTACTGTTTTCCTCAGATGGACAGAGGATCTCCTCCTGCACTTTGATGGAAACTGTCCTCATTAATGACTTTCAGATCCTCCTCAATGACAACACGTACAACGTTCGCTCGCTTGGACAAGGTAAAACCTTCTCTCGTCTGCAGGGGGCACTCAAAGCTCTGATGTTTATCTTCATTGTGTTTCATTCATTCCATAAATCCACCTTGTGTTTGTCCTTGAGGCTCGTCCAATGAGCACGTGCTGGGTTTGGATGACATGAAGTACACGGTCCACCTTCTCCACGCTGCTCTGAGTCTTCCTAAGCAGTTACATCTCAGGCATTCGGAGCTGCTAGTGGAAAAGGAGAAGCTGACACAGCAGCTGAAGCCACTAGAGACTGTAAGACGTTTAGGACTCCTCCTGTTGATGCTACAGTCCCTTCCCTGTGACCCTCTGGTTCAACAGTTCTTGGTCCCATTCTGTTTTCAAATCAGGTGAAAATGCTGATGGCGAAGGAAGCAGAGAGTCGAGCGACCCTGCTGGGGTGGGTGGGGCTGGCCTACCTATCTCTGCAGGGGGGATTCCTGGGATACCTCACCTGGTAAGCAGCTACACCCCACAGACTAACTCCCGCAGCTTCACCAGCCTTTCACTGAGTTTTTCTCTGAATCTGTGCCAGGTACGTGTTCGCCTGGGACGTAATGGAGCCGGTCACCTTCTTCATATCTTGCACCACAAGCATGATCTTCTTCGGCTACTACATCCTTACCAAGCAGGTCAGATCCAGAGGTTTGGGATGCAGCTTTGGTGGACATTAGATTGGGGTTTCACATCAAAGGAATGTCTCTGCAGGATTTCGTCATGCACGAGGTCTGGGATCGTCACTTCCTGCTCCACTTCCACAAGAAGGCGTCAGTGGAGAGGTTTGACGTTGATGAGTACAACAAGCTGAAAGACAAGCTTGCAAAGGTGATGGCTGTGTTTTTAAGATGTATGATTTTTCCTTTTATTATTTTAAAAGCTTTTTAGTAGCTCATTAATTTACACCAAAATGATTAAATGTTTCTTTGCCACGCTGTTGCTCAGCTCTGGAAAGAGCCGTTACCATGGAGAATGAAATATATTTTGTCCGGTTTACAGGATGCTTCTAGAGTATCCTTCATGGCTCATATTTCCCATGATTCATTGTGTGTATAAGTGGATTGGTAAAGCACTACGTTTTTTTTAGCAGCTGTTAAGTTAAACACATTCATCTGCCTGGCTGTGTGTTTCCTGGACGGGGCCGCCTTTTACAGCTGCTTTTTCTATGTCTGCTTCTGTCTCCTTGAACCCCAGTCGGCCTCAGCAGATGGCCGCTCACACTGAGCCTGGTTCTGCTGGAGGTTTCTTCCTGTTCAAAGGGAGTTTTTCCTCTCCACTGTCGCTACAAGCATGCTTGGTGTGACGGATTACCTTCAAGTCAATAAGTCAATACAATCAACTGGTTTTCCTTAGATAGAAAACTTTGAATCAATTTGACTGGATGATCTGGTTGAACTGTAAAGTGCCTTGAGATGACATGTGTTGTGAATTGGATCTATACAAATAAATTTAATTGATTTAAACTTAGATGATATCTGAATATAGCTACTTGTGTTTAGAGTGTTTAAGAGTTTTATTTGTTACTAAAGTAAAATAACTGAATTTAAAGTCGAGCTTAAAAATGAGATCAGTTTATTGAACTCTACTGGAGGTTTATTTAAAGATGAATAACAAGATCATCTTCACATGCCAGCAACTTTATGTAAAGTGTATTTCAAATAGATATTTTTAGTTTCGTATAAAAAAGAGCAGCTGTATTACTCTGTAAGTTTGGGGGCAGGTTTGTGTGACAATGGAGGGACATGAGGGCTAAAAAGAGCGGGGATCCAGGTAGAAAAAGGGTCCCAGCGTTCTCGCGCACCTCAGTCTTCTACCTAGTCCAATTGCAGGAGTCGTTTTACACAATGGCGGTCATACAAACAAAACAAGCCAATAAGGTACCAAACAGGAAATACGCATAGAGTAGAACGGATGTTGACCAATCAAATTTGCCTGCCTTGTGAGTTGCTTTTATTGGACAGGCAAATTTCAAGATGATCAAAAGCAGACAGTGTTTGCGTTCAGTGTGAACGCACCATTAGGCTCTGCCTTAACATCCTCTCACACAAAGGATAGCTCCTTATCACCAGAAAAGAACGTCAGCAGGTCCCTATGCTTAACGAGCTATGGTGGGAAGCATCTTGCATCCTTTTCCTCCCCCTTCCTTACTTCCAGCACTATTCAGACAGCAGGTATCATGGTGACTACTAACCACTAAGAGTCCTTTTTGGTGTCGGATCGATAAATGAGTCCAAAATGATGAATTCAATGCAAAATCTGGTGTCAAAATGCGTCGTCTCCTGGATTTGAGATTTGCAGACCCACAGGAGCTTATTACGTCCATCATTTTGTGTCCAGGTGGAGGACGACCTGCGGAGACTGAGGAGCGCCATTCAGCTGCAGCTGCCAGTCGATCAGATTCAACCTCAGAGATCCACCTGAACTTTAACCTCCATCCCCTTAATGACATGTTTGCACTTTTTAGGCATTTGTTTATTTTTTATGAAAGCTGATTAAAACATTTTCTCGGATGAGACAATAAAGTAAAACGCTGGTTTCTGCTCATCTTTATTAAGAGCTTTAATCTTCTGTTAAATTTCTTTATATTAAGATTTAGGAAAAAGGTTGAAAAAACACTGGATGTCTCGATAAAATAGGTGATCAATCAGAAATATGCCAAAGATTTCCAGGATTTATCTATAAAGGTTTGTTGAAAACATCCCAGAAAGCAATTTATATGTTAGAAATATGAGTCTAACATATTTTCTTTAGAAATCCACGTCACATTTCTTCAGGCCTGGTTTAAAACTGTTCGATTAGATTGAAGGAATCCTGATAAAGGTCCTGGGAATCATTCAGTTACATCTGCTGGGATGCATCCATAAGACCCACCAAAAAACCTGCTAAGCTCCAAGTTTTATCAACCTTTGTAGCCCAAATGTTTACATCTATTTTAACAACCTTATCTCTTTCCCAAAAAGTAAAAAAAAAAATCCACTGGACTTTTTAAGCTTGGGTTTGGCCTGGGCTTGTTCAGTTAATCACTTGGAGTCTGGTTTTTTGAAAAAGTCTCATTGGCTAAAAATGCATAAACACATGGTTTGGAAATATATAAAACCCTGCAATATTTTACAATGCTTTTAAGAATTTGAGTCTGAAAGCTCCTTTGATTCCTTAATAAATCTTTATTTATGTTTGCAGACTTTGAACCATTTTTTATTATGGTCATCTGATGAAGGAAGAGATAGCAATGTCTGCCTAAAGACTGGGCTTACAAACAAATCAGCGGCATGTATCAGGGATCGGTTAGACTGATGTCAAAACAACCGGTATGAGCATAAAGATCCTCTATCGAACGATCACTTGTTGCATAGTTGTAAATTCCTTTATATGCTGTTTTATTATGAACTAAAAATATAATTTGAACACCACAAAAAAATGCTGAGACAATATGCAAAAAATCAGAGTCTGAATGTATTGAAATTGTTAATATTTTCCAAAATTTTAACAGCGATATGAAGCAGAACAACAGTGTTTTCTAGGATCTAGGATGGGTTTGAGCTGCAGCAGCGATGAGAAGCTATTTAGGAATTAAACCTGGTGACTGCAGACCAGCCGGTGTGAAGTCGGATCCACTCAAAGTAGTGTGCAACCTGCCAGGAGGAGAAGAAACCAGAGTCAACCTGGTCTCCATCCTATTTATAAACTCCGAGGGGAGTTTATAAATAGGATGGAGACCAAGAAAAGGGGGCGTTACCTGTGTGTAAACTCCTGGGAACCCTTGCTGCCCACATCTCTCCCCCCAGCTGACGATGCCCCACAGGTAGGACACCCCGAGCTCATCCTCACACACCAGAGGCCCGCCGCTGTCGCCCTGACACGAGTCCACGCTGCCCTCCAAGTCACCTGCACACAAACCAAACGCCTTTAACACCACATCACAGCTGCTGGCTTCGGTGGCCGTGCCGGCACTCACCTGCACACATCATCCCTGGTTTAAAGCGATCCCCGTAGGCAGATTCACAGCCGGAGATGAGCGACACGTTGGCCCACAGCAGCACCTGAGCAGACCTCCCATCTGTGCAAAACAATCATAAACAAAAACCAATTAATCAGACTTCACAGACTTAGGGCCGGATCTATCAAAGGTTTGCGTGTATTAAAACGTGAGCTATTTCACTGCGCACGCTAAAAAATGTACAAACTGATCTATCAACAGCGTGCTAAAAGGATTTGGTCTTTAAAACGTGCTAAATAGCGCCTCTGATCCATTTAGTACTTTTTCTGCAATGAATATGCAATATGGGTATATTTAACATGTTTCAAAAGAAGGTGCAAATGGTCTGTATGCGTAATTGCGCACACATGGCAGCGGTTATTGTCGCAAGAAGGAGACATGGAAATGAAGCAAGGAGACGCAGAGAACGCATTTTTTTCACTCCGTGTGAATATTTTTGGAATGAACGAGGAAACGATCAAAACATATCGTTTATCCAGCATTGCCATTTTGGAGCTGCAATTCCAGTGATTTGCTCCTCACAGAGCGTCAGCTGTACTTGTTCCTCAATGCTGGTCAGAGGCATCTCATCTACTGTGCCCCCTCCTGTTTTGTTCGCAGATGTTTTGTTATATGCCAGTTTTTCTTTGGTTCGCCTTCTAATATCCTGGTATCTTCTTTTTACTTCATCCACTGTTCGCAAGGTTTCACCGACAGCGTTTACTTTATTACAGATTTGTTCACATATAGCGTTCCTCTGTGTGACAGTCACACTTCTTTGCTGTAGCTCACTTAAATGTTTGTTGGCTTCATCCACCAACACCTCCATTTCCATGGGGTCGAATTTCCTTTTGCGCTTTCTGCTGTCCAAACTCGCCATGCCGCAAACCACACGCAAAACCATCATTTAAATAGGGCGTCTCCAACAGTTTTGCACCTGCCACCAGTTACGCAATCACTCTTGTTAAATCACCCGCAAACCATGGTTCAAGCCCCTCGCGCAAAATTCCAGTTTGTGAGCGCAAATTACTGCGCGCAGAATTGGATCTTGATAAATCCGGCCCTTAGTCTGTTTGTGGTTCAGCTCAGCATTTATGTTCTTTATTAAAAGAAAGCCTTTAAAAATTCATCATATATTTAACTTATTGTCAGCTAGATTTTTGTTTTAACGAAATAAAGCCTTTAATTTGCTTTATGTTTGCTGTGTTTTCTCCTACAGCTCTAATTGGATGAAAGTGCTACAAAGGTTTACTGTGTCAGCATCGTAAAATCAGCTATAAACTCAGATATTCAAACCACAAGTGAGTTTTTTCCAGTTGCTTCCTTCTGCAAAACTTATGGAAGCAAATTGTTATCTATTTAAAATGAAAAAGCATTTCCAGACATGCTTTTTCATTTTAAGAATGTGGCTGCATTGTTTGACTCATAAATAAAATTAGTAATCCATAATTCTGTTTGCATTTTTATTTTCATCAACACCGCTCATCCTTTTACTTAATTAAAAATGAAAAAGAAAAAGACATTTGAGATTTATTTTTTAAAATGCACCCCAGCAAATACATACTAAAATTCAATTTGAAATGTAAAATTTGAAATGAAAAACCATTTCCAGAAATGCCTTTTCAATTAAAGAATGTAGAATTGAATTTTGGTATTTTGGCCCGATCCAGCACCAAAATTTTGGTATCAGTATCGGCGAGTACCAACGAATAGGGCACTGATACCATTTTGAGAGCCAGAAGTTTCTTCAACTATTGTCACCAATTCCAGGTAGGCAATAAAAAGTTCTGCTGGATTCACTTTGTATTAGTCTTTTTCCTGCTTCACAAAGGTAGGCAGCAGCTTGACAAAGCCATGATGGCAGTTATTTTACATCCAGGTAGTATGCAGTTCTTCATATATACACAAACACATAAATTTCAAACAGATGGTATCGGTATAGATCAATACTGCACAGCCAGGTATGGGGTATCGGGGCCAAAAAATGGCATCAGTGCAACACTAATTTAAAGTCAATGTTACTTTTACCTACTTGGCCCATAATTTTCGATAATAGGACGAAAAAAAAGATTAAAGTATGGGACCCATGAGACCCAACAAAGGCTTACATTTAGCCATGTAGCTTAGCTGAACCTTTTTGTGTGTTAATTGGGTCCAGTAGAGCACAGACCCACTTTGAACCCATCCAGCCTGAAACAAAACCATACGGGTCCTGCCTAGGCATGTGATGGGTTCTATTTGTTTTTTTTAATTAAAATTTGACCCAGAAGGATGTCTCATATAATTTATATAATTTTCTTTTTAATTAGTGGTATTTTATAATCATTGTGCTCAGTAATAAGGTTATCTACCATTAGCAATAAAGTCAGTATATTATTTCTCTCTGGGGCTGCAACTAACGATTATTTCGCATTTTAACGAATCTGTTGATTACTTCGATGAATTGATTAGTAATTGGATAGCCAAATGTTTTTTAAAGAAGTTTTTTTGATTAAATTAGACCACTTCAGGAGGATGGAGCATATTGACAAACACATTTTTTTGTTTTGATTGTAAATGCAAAATGTTTATTTATTGCTTTGATTTTGGTATAATTCCTGCTCAAAGCTGGTCACTCTGTCAGGTTAAGGCATGCTTTAGAGTCTCTACACTCCAGTTAACGATTAATCGATTACTAAATTAGTTGATTATTCCAATAATCGATTAATCCGATTAATTGTTTCAGCCCTACTTCTCTCTCGTTTATACTTTTAATGCGATGTGTACAGTTATATTAACCGCTGATTAAAAAATGTTAAATGCATCAAAAAGACAAATACAAGTCTATAACTGTAGTAATTACTCTGCTTTAAGCCTGTGGCAGCCATATTGGATAGTATGGTTGGGATTGTGAGGAAGTTATGACTTTCCAAATCAGAATTCTAACTTCAGTGGATGTTCAAGTCACACCATAAAGCTGATTACTCTGACCTAAGGTCACCATCTTCCTTGTGAGGTAATTTCCTCAGAAATGCAGATATCTGATGGCTTTACTCTGTACCTTTTCACATTAAATCATTAAAGGATCAAAGCTGCTGCGTTGAGATCTAAATAATCACCAAATGGGCTGTTTTTACTTCCTATTTCCAGCTTATTAGATAAAGTCAACTTCAAGCATTGACTAACAAGTTAATGTCTTTGGAAACAATGTTAGACACTAAATGAAAACATGACCCTCAATCCAAATATTACAAACTGTAGCTCCTAGCTCCTATCAAAAGTAAGAGCACTATCACGGTTAGGAGAGAAACGTTATTACCTAAGGAAAAGGAACAAAAAACAAAGTTACGCACACTTATTGAATAGCTGAAGGTCTCTAGTAAAAGCCAAAAGATATGCAGGTGTGTACATCAGATGTGTCACACACAGAACATGGGAAGAAATATGTTGAACTCTCTGAGGTGGGCGGTGCCTATAAGTCCTGCCATGCAAATGATTGTGGGAATCCGTAGCTCCTAAGCAGTGGATAGGAATGCTGGGCGGACCCTATGGCGAATAACATATTGATAGAGAGAATCAGGCTTCTTTTTCCTACCTCCTTCATTATACCAAAAAGGACTCCAACTGAATTCATTAAATCAGTAAGAACGCTTTAGCCAAAGCGGCGGTGCATCAGGGGTCGCCATCAGGTCAGCTGACAGCTTTGCCACGGCCCGGGACAACACAGTCTTTCTTGCACCCCCTTTACACTTTTCCCTGGAAATCTTTCATAAAACTTTCTGTGTTTTATGTTGGATATTTTCAACCTATCTATTGAATTTAGTGGACTAGTTGATCTTTTCTCTACTTCATAGGAGAACAGCAAGAATGGCCGGCAAAGTATGGCCTTTTTTGACCTGCTGTAGGTCAAAGCGAGGCCCTAACGTGTTTTCCCTTCCATTGTGGGAGGTGGAACAGGTTAGATACTTTGGGAATTCTCTGCCCTCTGAATCTGCTGGCAGTTCATTTGCCGTCTCTGAGAAAGACTTCCTTTTTGCCATTAAATGTACAACATTCACTCAAACAGAATCAGTCGTTGTTGTTGGCCACAGCGCAGGATCATTGAAATTAACGGCGTGATCCGTCTCTGAGCCACTATGTCATCCTCAGTTTATTTTTAATATTTACTCCCAAAATCCCTTAAGCCTTTGTTGTCAAACCATTTTATGTTGGGTGGGGGGAGTTCTAATGGCCCTATTTAAAGAAAACATATTATATATACTTAATGCAGATATTTTTATATATTTATTTACTCTAATATTAAATATTTTTATCACAGAACATTTCTGAAAAATAACTTCTGTCTGTATTTTTAATGATCAGAGTGTCAATTTTGGGTCCCCATCCGTCCTGGGCCTGGGACAATTGAGCCCTTTGTCCCTCCCTGTGTGCGGTCATGGTCGCCATTATAAGTGCTTTCCGAGCAGTGCTGGAAGGAGCAGGGATTAGGAAGCAGGATGCTTTCCATCGACCTGAACTCCTTTCCTGCCCTGGATAACATTCTTACTGTTGGCCTCACGAAAGGAGAGAAAACTTATATGAAGTCCGACGGAGCCTGATTTTATTTAGGTGGGACTACATGTTTCCATGTTCTTTTCTATGTTCTTTTTCTTTCTTTTTCTTTTTTTTTTAAAGTCTTACATAAATGTATTGGCCCTTACTGGTTTGCCATGTGTATTGACAGTTTTTTGAGCGAGTTGAGGTAAATTTTGAAAAAAGTAACAAAATAACCATAAAAGAAAACCTGATATTTGACTGCAAACTAATTCAGACCTGTTTAATCAGTCTGTACACAAGACCTGTTTTGGCAATACATTTAATCTTTTTTAGTATTAATGTTTTTAGTATTGAATATTTTTAATGGTTTTTCTTCATACTCTGTAAAGATCCTGCTACTCCATGTTTCTTTTCCTATGAACACTGGAGAAATTTTTTTCTTCCCTCAATGGTAATGCTCATACCTGCTGTGCGACCCCACCCTGAGATGCTGCAGGTGTGGTTGGGCTGGAACAGTTGAGTGGTCCAGGGGACGCACACGGCTCTGACAGCCGGGTTGTCCTCCAGGCATTCCTCTTTGAATGGAAGCTTCTCCAGCTTTACTAGAGCAATGTCGTTTTCATATGTGGCAGGCACGTAGCTACAGGACGTCCAAACAGAGAGAGTGAGTAGAAATGAAGGTTTACCATAATGTGTAACTGTCCTCAGAATCTGTGCTTAGCTGGAATCATACTTTGGGTGGATGCGGATATCCTCCACAGGAACAATGTCCGTCGTTCCTTGAGCTCTAAATTTCTTCCACAGAGAAAACTTGACTTTAAATGCGGAGGGATTCTGCCTGGTAAAGAAATGTCAGAGGTAAAAAAAACAACTTAATACTTTAAGAAACAATAATATAACCCCTGCATACATCAAAATAACACCTGGAATGAGATGGACTGTCATTAAAACATTAGACATTGAGAAGTTTCTTTACAGAAATTCCCTACAGTATACTCTGAGCTACCTGACACAGTGAGCAGCTGTGAGGACCCAGCAGCCTCCGATGTAAGCTCCTCCACAGTCAATCCTCCGGTTCTCCTCCAGAGCCACCTGCCACTGGATCTGAGTCTGCAGAACAGCATGGAGACGGACTGTCAGGTTTCACAAACATCAGGTGGATTCATGGTAATTTTCAAGAGATGCTCGGAAACCCCTGACATTAAACTATGACCTTTGCATTAAGATTGTGCTTTCATTTCAGCCCTAAAACAGTATCTAATAAACTATGACTATATGCATTTTTGAAAGGTTATGATAACAGCATGGATGCTTGATAATAGGACTAACTTATAATCATCCATAGTGGAAGTCAACAGCGACTGATAATAAGGTTTTAGAATATAAGGTAAATATAAGCAGGTGGGTCGGGGGTTAGAGAGAATGGCGAGTGCTACTCACTCAGCAAAATTTGTTGAAAGGACTGCATGATTTATGTCCAAACTAAGTCTACATTTGGTTGAAAATTGAAAGGTGAAAAGCCGAAATTTTTAGATCCTTGAAGAAAATATTATTATTGGACTAAATTGGGACAAAATCAGACTGACGAAAGAGCCCAGTTCTCAAAAACTATTTCGGACTAAATCGAGACTATGACGAACTGACCAGATTGAGCCTAAAAACCAACGTCTAAATGACATCTGGTGTTTTTGTGGGGAAACTTGTCAGTGTGTCTAAAGATGATCTTCCTAACAGTTACAGTTTGTGTTACGTTTGTAAATTGAGCAGAACTCGTACTCGTACTCGTCGTCTCCCGCCTCCCGCTTATCCGGAACCGGGTCGCGGGGCAGCAGACTAAGCAGAGACTCCCAGACTTCCTCTCCGCAGACACCTCTGAACCCTGCTGGGAAGCTCTATGCCCAGGCTAGCCGAGAGACGTAGTCTCTCCAGCGTGTCCTGGGTCGTCCCCTGGGCCTCCTCCCAGTGGGATGTGCCTGGAACACCTCCCGAGGGAGGCGTCCAGGCAGGGACGAGGGAGGCGACATCTTCTTCGGATTAAGCAGAACAGTGAGTGGAAACGTTTTTGCGTGTGTGCCTTTGCGAAACCATGTAGACCACATTCTAATGACCAAACGCCAATATTAATGGATAGAGGCTTTCCAAATGTGAACACTTATCGCCTGCATGATGATTTATCATATGGAAGTTAAATGGGTATTTGTGTTTAGAAGATTTATGAAAGTCAATACAATGCAATTAACTCATTACTTTCAAGCATATGACTTCAATATGATGTTTCCCCTTTTGATTAACTGTTCAGAGTCCAGTCTTTCAACTTTCTAAATATTTTGATTAGCAGAGGTTAGTATTATCTTCAGTACAGTGGAGCTAAGCTTTGGTTAAAGGCAAGCCTTTGGTAAGAGAATCTAAGCTTCATTTACAATTTTACTTAAAGTGATGGAAATGTATTTTTTTCTTTGTTTGTACATAATGCGTTTGCATGTTATTTTGCATGTAGCCAGAAAACATCAGTGCTCCAGCTACATATTAATCAATTGCTCCTATTTAAACCTGTTCTGTCATTGCCATGGACCCTAATGACTGAGAATTTACACAGGCGTGATATGATAAACAATTTTTCAGGTTGGTATTCAGCACTCGAAGTGCATCAAAGCTTAATTGGGTTATTCTTCATATAAACTCGCCTATGCAACTTGAGAGGGTCGTATCCTTCACTGATTCTGTCTTGTGGCCCACAGAGCCTCTTTACAGCAGTCTAAGATCCCCTTGTATTCTGCCCAAAATAATTCATGCTATGTGTATGGCTTCTCTGAAGATAAGACCTTGTACATTTAAAACGTAGATGTGATACTAAGCGTTACTGACCGGATTTGCCGGGATTCCTCCCACCACTCTCTTCCTACGGCTGGTCCGTCCTCGCACATCCGTTTCTGTGTCGTCCACTATGTCTCTGTTGGGGATCCCACAGAAGAGCTTGGCCTCCAGATGCTCTCTGTTGGCTCGGGTTTCTGGATGATTGTTGAAAAAGATAATTGGATTAAAGTTATAGTGGTTACACTGAATAATAAAAATTTTCTTCACCCGGTTTGACTCCCCTCACACTAGCCAACACCATCAGACCGATGCTGCAGAGGGGGCAGCTGGAGGACGTTGGAGTGGACAAATATCTTGCTGCCTGGACCATGAACTACCTCACTAAATGCCCTCAGTACGTGCCGCTGCACGGCTGTCGGTAAGAGGTTGCAATCTGCATCACTGGGACCCCCCCAGGACACCGTTCTGTCCATTCCCTCTTTCACCCTCTACACCTCTGACTTCACCTACAAAGCAGATAGCTGCCATTTCCAGAGAGGTGCTCGGATGACCCCCGCCATTGTGGGCTTGTGTTTCTGAGAGGAACGAGCTGGAGTACTGATCGCGTCATCATGAACTTTGTGGACTGGTGTGAGAAGAACCACCTATGTCTTAACACCAGTAAAACCAAAAAGATGGTGATTGACTTCAGGAAAAGATCCCCACCTCATTACCCCGTGAACATCCAGTGACAGGACATAGAAACTGTGGAGAGTTTCAAATACCTGGGTGTTCACTTCAATAATAAACTGGACTGGACTCATAACACCGACGCCCTGTAGAAGAAGGGCCAGAGTAGCCACTAACCCCTGAAATCCTTTGGAGTGAACAGGCTTCTGCTTCAAACCTTCTATGACTCTGCGGTGGCATTAGCCCTCCTCTATGCTGCCGTCTGCGGGGCCCCTGGCAGCACAGAGCAGGACAGAAAGAGATTAAACTAACTGGTGAGAAAGGCTGTTTCTGTCCCAGGCTGCAATCTGGACTCAGTGGAGGAAGCGGGTGAGAGGAGGGTGCTGTCCAGGCTTACATCCATCATGGACAACACCCTTTCACCCCCTGCACCAGACTGTAGAGGACCTCAGCAGCTCTTTTAGTAAAAGACTTTTACACCCTGTTAGTGAAAAGAAGCGCTACCGGAGGTCTTTCATCCCTGCTGCCATGAGACTCTACAATCGACACTACAACGGCAATAACTTGTAGGATGTCTAATGTGCAATTACTATTTAATACCTTGTGCAATAACCTGTTTTTATATTTGATACCTAGTGCAATAACTATATATATAAATACTCATATATATAAATACCCATTTAATACCCAGTGCAATAACCCTGTATAATAATTTTGTTAAATAAGAGACTTCAGCTGTTATGTATATTGTGGTTATACACATTGTATATACTGTATATATCCCCCATGCACTTTTTTGTTCCTTTTGGCATTTTCTTCTTTCTGACTATCGAAATCGATGTAACGAGTACATATTCTCCACTGTGAGATCAATAAACCCATTAATCACCCCAAACCAACCAATCAACCAACAAATCAAAAAAATCAATCAATCAATCAACCAACCAATCAATCAATCAATAAATTAATCAAACTGTACAAACAACAAAAAAATGAACTAACCAAAATGGTGAAAACAGGAAAACATAAAAAACACGAAAATGATGGCAGACAAAAGAAATCCAAAAAAAGCTTAATCACTAAATGACCAAAACCAAGATTAAAAAATGTAAAATGCAAAAAAGAGAAGAAAAATAAAAAAAGCAAAAAAAAAGAAAAAAAAGAAAAAAAATAATAATAATAATGCAAAACTTCCTTGTTCAGATCAAGTAAAAAGTCATAAAGTCAGCACCATGGACAGAGTCTCAGTCCTCAATTATTAGAAAGGGTTTAGGTGCTGTTTTAATGATCACTCCATCATAAATAACCATTAATTGCAATACAAAAAAAAAACATTCAGATAACCAGTAGAGAGCAGATGCCTGCTGCCTCTTTACTGAGTTTAGTATTTTATTTAGCTTTTGTTTTCCGTGTAACTGGTTTTCCTTATTCAATATTCGAGAGAAGATGTTGACTTCCTTTCTCCTCTTTAAGGTGGGTTATTACCCTCATTAAAGTTAACTAACTAATGTTTTTATACATATAATGAGTCGAACGATGGACATAGATGCAGGTTTTCCCCAAGTTTCCTACTTGAGCCTACCTGAGATATCTAGCCACTCTCCAGACCTAAACCCAATAGGGAATCTTTGGAGGGAAGTTTGCAGTGTGTGCAAACCTGGTGAAAAACTAGTTAGACCTACTTAGAAAGGCTACTATGCCAAATATTAACATTGATTTTCTCATATAATCAATTCTTATTTGCAGCAGTATCACACAAATACATAGTTTGAAAATGATTGATTTCTGATATTTTTTTCTAGATTATGTCTCTCACAGTGGACATGCTCCTACTATGACAAAGTCAGACCCCTACATGATTTCTCAGTAAGAAAACCTGCAAAATAGCTGTGTGTTCAAATACTTATTTTCCTCACTTTAGATGGTTGGTTTTGGCAAAATGATGTTCTTTCCACTTATGGATTATGGCCCCCAACAGTGCTCACTGGAACATTCAGAAGTTTAGAAATTCTTCTGTATCCAATGCCATCATTATGACTTGCAACAGTAAGGCTGTAACGGTCTTAAGAAATCTCTTTACTTTTACCCATTATGAGAAGTTTTTTTGTGTGATACCAGAGACACCTTTTTATAGGCCATCATTTGAGATTGAACCAGCTGATTTTAAATTGCACTTACAATGGGCAGGATTGCTTTCTAACTACTAAGATATTTCAGCTGCTGTCTTGGCTTTCCATGCCTTTTTGCACCTCCCTTTTGCGTGTTCAATATTTTCCCCCTGTGCCATTCCATATCATTAATCATAACTTAATTGCTGGATATCTATGTTTGATTTCTTTGTATGTGTGGATTGATACAGACATGTGGAGGAAATGTCATGTCAATAGCACCTCTAGAAATATAGTTACTGAGAATAAATATATCTTATCTATTTTCTGTGTGTCTGTATGGTGAGGGCTACTTGGCTTTGGCTTTCTAATAAACTTATTGCATCATCCTTTTTTTGTCTTAGACAAAGGTAAAGAAGTTCTACATCATATTTACTAGCGCTGCAGTTACGTACCATTTTTACGAGAGATATACTCTGAAAAAAGAAAGGAGATATCAAAACATGATTTTAGACTTTCATTAAAAAAAAAACTTAAAATTTTCTTAAAAAAAAACAACATTTACAATCATATGCAAACTTGTTTATTACAGTACCTGAGGGGCTTTGTTGTGAGGTTGCTCTATCTGACGCTGCTGCACCTGAAGTGAACAGAAAAACATTTAGACATTTAGCCACCTGATAGATTGAGGTTTTTTTTTTTTTAAGATTTCACTGATTTCTGTGCTCAATGCAACATTCAGATTAATTTGTATAAAAATTGTAAAATAATCTAATATCAAAACTCACAAGCCAATGTTAAGCAATAATTTATTGACTTTGAGTGACTTTACTTAATAATAATAATAATAATTTAGCTTTAAGTTAGCCTTTACCAGAACTTAGTTAACTTAGTAACCAGAACTTAAACAAAAACTGACTGATTATTAACAAATATTGATATATTAACAAAAGCAGGACATCTATTTGTCTTTGCACACTTTGTATGAACACTATTTGTAAATTAGCTGCAGCACAGCCAACTAAATTAACTAAATAAAAAAAAACAATAAAAAAAAACAAAGAAGCTCCAAAGATTTCAAAATGTCTTAACAAAATAAATCTAATACAATATCCAACACATTTAAGAAGAAAATCACAGAGGGAGCTCCCAGCTTTGTCCAACATTTCAAGTATGATGAAGAATGGTAGGTGGTGCTTGTGTTTTGCTACAATGAGATAGCCAAGTTTAGCTAACCTATTAGCAAAGGTTCAGCCAAAAAAAATTTGTTGATGATAAAGATTTAAAACCATCCATCCCCCTTACCTACCTCCCACTCATTACCAAAAAAGAAAATATGATAAATTATTAACATATAACAAATAATTAAACTTTGTTTAAGTAAAATACTTAAATACTTAACAAATACTAAAGTACTCAAAATTCATGGCGTTAGCCTTTTGACTTTACCTGAGCGTAGGCTTGTCTTAAGTTGAAACTCGACTCTAACATGATTGCTTGAAACTTGACCTGGAATTTGAAGACAGAGACTTTTGACCGACTTGAGAATTAAGAGACAATGACATGGTACCACTTCTGTCTAGCACCCCTTGTGGCTAAAAGGTTCACAGTGTTGCTTTAAAATAAACTGCTCTATTCATTTGATGATTTTGGTTTCTTACTGAATGCAGTCAAATGTTTCTGTGATTCATCTGCACCATCAAGACAGTCAATCTGTTTGTCACCAACTGCTTCTTTGTGCAAACAAATCCCTGTCTTGCAGCGGAAAGCCCCATTCCTGCATTCTGAAAAACACAAGGATATACAGGGTAACCTTGAACATGTATACTTCTTTAGCTTCAACTAAATAAAACAGGTTTCTTGGTTTTTGGTCTTACTTTTGCAGCACATCTCATCACTGCGGTCGCCGCAGTCATCCACTCCGTCACATGTCTGGTTGAGGGAGATGCATTTCTGGTTTGCACAGGTGAAGCCACATTCTGCAATGTGAAAAACCACAGGGAGCAGAGCCCGTGACACAGGTAGCTCTCTACATGGCTGCTTGTTGCATAAAACTTCTTGAAACTTAATAATAAGCTAGTTCGGGTGCAAAACATGTTTAGCAAATTTTGTAGTTGCAACCTTATGCTGTTTCCAGATAATTCTAAATAACCAGTTGCACATTATTAGCTTTAAAATTCATACTTGTCATATTCCACTTATCAAGGAATGGGTCATGAGAATGCCCAGGCTTTCATTTCCCCAGACACCTCCTCCAGCACCCCTGCGGGAATCAAAAAGTGTTTCATGGCAAGTTGAGAGACATAATCCCTCCAGGGTGTTCTGGGCCATCCTTTGGACCTCCAAGGGCATCCAGAAAAGATGTCCTATATTTTAACCATTTACTGGATGGTTTGGCTCCTCAACCTATCTTTAAATGAATGCTCGACTACCTTGTAAAAGGAGATAATTTCAGCCACTTTATCCGGAATCTTGTTTTTTTTGGTCATTACCCATATTTCAAGACCATAGGCGAAAAAAAAGCATTGCCTTTTTAGCTTATCTCTCCACAATAACATACTCCAGCATTTGGACAACAAGCTTCTCAAGAGCAAGGGAAAAAAGAAAAATTTCAAGGTCAGGGATGCACTTTATATGTTAGATTTCCTCAAGAATCATCTGTCGGATTGTTTAGAATACAATTAGTTCTGTGTTTCGTAAAGGGAGACAATTGCCCCATTTAGACTATCCTCTCAAAACCGATCCTTGCCGAGTTCATAGAGAAGGGGATCAGTTAACCGTGCCGAGCTTGGTTCCTTACAACCATTTACATACCGCTCTAGCATGGTCCTTACCTCCTAGTTACGATCTATGGTACTGCTGCTCTCTAGAGGTAAACAAGAAAATCAACATAAGCGGCACCCATATCATTCAGGAAGTTTTTGGAGTCATGCGAAGAAAGCAGCCTTTGGTGAATTGACTTGACAGTGTCGGCTTTTGGGAAGTGGATAGGACAAACTAATCAGGGTGTACAGAGGCAGGACACAATGACAGACGTTGAGGTTCATCACACTGCTAAGCAGAATCATCACAAGAAATCGTGTGGCACAGTAAGGAAGCTAGTATTTTTATGAACGTCTAAAATTTCATGATTATGGAGGCCGACTGTAAGAAATTGATGAAGCGGTCTGCTCTTGCGCTCTTTGTTATCTGAGAACTGAGCCAGAACTGAACCGTGCCAAGCCCAACTAATGAGCTAGTACCAGTTTTGTGCAGTTTGGTTATGTCTGACACAGTCTGTTTCAGTTTGGCATACCATTTATACTCAACCGTTCTCTCGGTTACGGTGCTTGGATCGATATCAACATGGTTTCAAAAGGGTAGTGTCAATAAGCCTTTAGTCCAAGTAATCGGGCTCCTTCACAATTCCCCTCAAGAAATCTACCATTGGGAGATCAAAATGTCCTCCAAAAATAGGTTCCTCCCACAGTCCAAGACTAGTTTATTGACCAGTGGATTTTCCAGAGGGTTGGAGCACCCTGTCATTGGCTAAATTATGATCAAGACATTCTGGACCTCCGGCTAGGAAGCTGTAGAAGTTAATGGAGAGGCACTTATTGGGTAAGAAAATTTAGGTAGTAAATGACATACAAATTCATCATGTTCCAATTCAAGACCTAAGAAGACAGGAATGGGTCAGTGTCATCTAGGATTTGGTCCCGAGGTTCAGGTTTGGCACATCCATGATAATGACAGAAGATATAAGGAATCAATAACACTAGAAATCTGGACACTTTATAAGCATTTGAAATAATCAAGGAGTGTATTGGCTGTTAAAAATTTTATTTTAGGAAGGAAGCATGACCTATGTCATTTAGGAATCAATTGTGGATCCACTTCCATCTCCAATAGCCACATTTTTAGATCCCAGGACACAAAAAAGGGCGCTGCTTCGATGGTGAGGGATTCAGCCCCTTTCCTCAGCTATCTTGCTAGGATGATAGCTGGCTTTTGTAGCCCTAAAGAGTGAGTGCAACTAAGACGACTTGGCAAGCTGTGGATTATTTGAAACGCTCTTAGTGTTAAGGCTCTGTCTACATCTTTCTGTCTTTGCTTCAGTTTCCATCCACTCTATACCCATACTACTACAGCTGAAAGATGACCACATTGTTTACAGAGTGATCCCCTGAGTTTGAAGAAACTTAAACTCCTCAAGGACAAGAAGCAACCAAAGAGTCTCTTGGAAGAGCTAAGAGTACCAATTTTGGACACACAATGGCCAAGAAAGGTACCACCATTAGTCCCTTATTAGCAAACTGATACCATTGATGTAATGAAGGCAAGCCTTCAGGTGACCACATGCAGATTGGGCTCATGATTTCAGGATCTTCTCAGACTGACCTTCAGGTGGGTCTTTGTAACAGGTTGCTGCCGCCACCCTTCTGCCCGAAGAATTCACCTTATTGTAGATTTCACACTCAGCCAAAGAGGTCTCATAGCCTTGGCAATGGATGTTGACACAGTTGTTAGGGAGGTCTTTTTTATCAGTGTTGTTCACAAGGAAGTTGTAGTCCACAAAGTCTACAGATGCTGCCCCTCTGTTACAATATGGAATTTCTTTTAGTTTGTGTGTATTTTCCTTTAAAACAATATCAAAAATGCACTTTATAGGTATAAGTGTATAATATTATCCTCACAGTGAATATTTGTGCTCCTTGCAGGCAACATTAGCAGCTGCCACATCCCACAACTCCTGACACACTAGTAAGTTCTCGCCACCTCCGTTGCCATCAGGAAGGAAGATCTTGATTACTCCCGTAGTACTGTCCAGGGAACTTTGGAACTTAGGAATGTTCTCTGGGTTCCAAATAAAAGAAAGTCAAATTTATAAATGCAAAAAAGAAACAAAAATGTGTTTGTGAGACAAAACCTTTGCACTCTTTTCCAAAGTGGGAAAATAGGGGCTTCGTTGTGCGGCACGAAACTGCCATTACCTGGGAAACAAATCAGCTTTTTGTTCACAAAGCAAAATTAAAACATTCTTTTATTATCTGCTTGTCCCCCCAAAAAATCAGTATCTCTGCAAACAGGTAAGGATCATTCTGGTTTTACCTGGCAATAAGATGTGTAACTCCTGTGGTTTGTCCCACAAACTGGTTCCACACCTTCAGTGGGACACAAGTAGGGAGGTTTGCAGGAACAGTGTCCTTGAACGCATCGCTGCCATGGAGGGCAAAACATCAGGTCACATGATGCTCGAGTCAATCTGAGGAATATGAGTCATCGTTCTTCTTTAATCAACTGATCTAGAGTGATAGATCACCTGGGGCTATTAGCCCACCTTTCTTTGGCTGAACAACCTGGACTAGCAGTTTCGGTTTAATAAATCCACTAAACTTACCATACTACTGTAATCTTAAACAATAACATAAAGGACATTCAGAAAGCCATTTTTGAGGATTACAAAAACATTTAGATGAGTACTTGACTTACTTTTTGTCCAGACATTCTTGTGGGCCCAAAAACTCATCTGTTTTTGGTGCTTCAGTGGTTTTTGAGGCAGGTGTTGTGACCACTGGAGTGGGGGTTGGCACTGGAAGCTTTGTTTTCTGCTTGTCCTGTTTAGGCTGTTCTAAGGCAGATGCCTGCTCTTTTTCTGGTGGACTCCCCTGAGGAAGAAGTTAAAATAGATTCTCAAATCTGTATATCAAAATAGTTTATTATTTGTTGCAGCTAAAGCCGTTTGCAGATGATGCGTGGTTTTACTAAAATGGTCAAAAAGCATTTATTAAATGTTTTTCTTAGAGATATCAGGTATACCTTAGAAATCATATTGATATAAGTAATAGAAGTTATAATCTGAAAGTTTTTCAATATAATTTTTCTACATTGAGGCCTTCTGAAAAAGTCACCTAAAGGGCATATTTCCCTTGAATTTGTTCAATAGGTTACTTTGTAATATGAGCAAGTTGTGGTAACTTCAAAGTCTTTTAAAGTATATAATCAGAACAGCTTATTTTGTGTTGGTTTTCCTAAGAATGTATTCCTGGTTGATGGGACAGGAGTTGTAAATGAAACGTTACCCAGCTTGAATGAGCTCCCGTGTGTCGCTGAATGTGTGCATTGATGACTGAAAGACATCTTCTGCCTCCATTTATCTGTTTATTACAGTGTGTTGAATTCATGCTAATGTGGATTTAAAGACATTTCAACAAGTAGAAAAATTGCAGGAGTGAATATTAAAAAAAGTCTAATCATCAGCCAAAACTTTCACGACCCCCATTTATCACCTCCATGGATCCCTAGGGGCTCTGACCTCTGTTGGAAGACTCTCAACAACCTCGACGCATTCATGACCACTCTTTCTCCCAGAGATCAAACAAAGAAGCCCACTTTGTTTCTCAATTGTTAAAATACTCTCTACTTAAATCATGTTGATCTATCCCTGATTTACCCTACACAAGCTCACCTCATTTTTCAGAGGATAATTTAAATGGGGCTACAGTTAGCGTGTTAAAAGTTTGGTTATGCTTTTCAATCCTGCCCAATTTACCGTAATGATTGGACAGTTTATAAATTTGGACATCTGAACCTGCAATTCAAAATGAATTTCTTTTGGCACTTGTGTCCAAAGTGGAGATTGGGGTCAATTTGCAGCCTTTGGCAGATTTTGTGATGACCCTGACAATAATTCAAGAACCTGGTCTGACAGTACACATTGAGGATGCAGATGGACGCTACTTTTTTATATTCTCGGTCAACATTTTCACAAAAGAAAGCTTCTAGTAGCCTGGAAATTTCTCTTAGAACAGAAACCTTTACTTAAAAGCAGGCTTGAGTGTAGCCCAGACCCCCACCCCACTATATTTAGGTCTACAATGATATATAGATCACCTCCCTGCCTGCCAAAACATGACCACTAGATTAATTTATAGAGTATCTTGTATATTTAAATTAAAATTGAGCAATTAGGTATACAGTTACATAAGAAATTTATTTACAAACTGGTTTTGCAAAAACCTCAGCCGAACGGATGATCTTGGCCCTCATGGCAAAATATTTGGATACCACTGAGTTAGTATTAGATAAACAGCCTACTGTTGCACTGCTGTTTTTGCTAATCATTTTAGGATTATCCAGATTCTGTTTTGCTGATTAGCCTGAATAAGAATGAAAAGGTCCAACTCACCGATTCAGAGCAAACGATGAGAAGAAAAAACAAGGGGAAAGAGTATGACTTCATCCTGACAGAAAATGAGGAATGAACAAAAAAAAAAAGACAAAGGTGAGAAAAAAAATGTCCACAAGTGTGAAAAGCTGCAAATTCAGAAGCAGCTTTCTGTCTGATTGACTGAGCTTAAAGTCTGATATGTGCTCTGCTGGCTGATGTTGTCACCAGTCAATCATTAGCCTGTCTCATGAACAAACCAATGTGATCTACTTATTGATCCATCTGCCTAACAGAGGGACTGTACATGTGGGAAACCAGATTCCCATCAGCACAGAACTATAAATATGTGGGTGTAATTGCTGCTCGGAAGATTAACTCACACCTGATCCGCACAGGGGATTTTTGAAGTTTCAAAGCTGCTTTTGTTTACGGCTATGTGAACCTCTTTGTTTTGATGATGTTTTCGTTTTTTTACCAATGCGCCTTACAAAACCTTAGTTAAGACTTAAGGGAACACAGACAGCAACCGATAACTGCTTAAAAATTCAGTGTAAATGTTTGATAAATTGAAAGGATTTGAGGAAACCAACTGCCTAAAACCATTTAATTTTATTAACTGCTTAACTAGTAAGCTGAAAAGAAAAATACGTTTAAGCACATTTATTTAAATTATTTTATCGATAGTACTTCATTGTGTTAACATTTTAATGGACTGTATTGTTCTGTGAATTTTAGATTAAGACCAGTAAGTGTATCTTTTATTTATATATCACTAATACTTCAGTGCTGTTTTACACCATACCAGTTGTGGTAGGGCTGTGGTAGGGCTTGGCACATGGGTCAACTTATTAAGATAACATTTTCTCTTGTAGAGAAGTTCTATCAATCCCTCGGAGTGACAGAGCTGAATAATTCAATTCGGTTTATCTACATAGCGCTAATTCACAAGTGCTAATTCTACACTGAAAAACAGGCAAAGCTCGAAAATCTATAAACAATGGTGTTGATGGCAACAGCAGAGCTGATATTTTTCTCCAGGATGGAGTCACAGCCAAACAGGAACAGAAGCTACTATGAGAAAAAGCAGAGAGCAGAGCGTTGGAGGTTTAACAAACTAATTCTGCTGTCCTTCAGAAGACTATAGCAACATAACTATAGAGATAGCTCAGGATAACCTGAGCCACTCTAACTATAAGCTTTATCAGAAAGGAAAGTTTTAAGCCTAGCCTTAAAAGTAGACAGGGTGTCTGCCTCACGGACTAAAACTGGTAGTTGGTTCCACAGGAGAGGAGCCTGATAACTAAACGATCTGCCTCCCATTCTACTTTTAGAAATTCTAGGAACCACTAGTAAACCTGCAGATTGAGAGCGAAGTGCTCTGTTAGGAACATAAGGATCAATCAGATCTCTGATATCAGATGGAGCTTGGCCATTTAAGGCTTTATATGTGAGAAGGAGGATTTTAAATTCTATTCTGGATTTAACAGGAAGCCAATGAAGAGAAGCCAGGATAGGAGAGATAAGATCTCTCTTTTTAATTTTACATCAGAACTCTGGCTGCAGCATTTTGGATCAGCTGAAGGTTTTTAACTACAGTCTGTTTTGTCTGCATTCATCTAACTGAACTCTGGGTTAAAAAAATGCATTAAACTGGTGTAAGTTTTTATTTCATATGGAAGATTTAATGTCTTGCAAGACAGATTCTGGTTCTGCCATTATAAATGACTACAGGCAGACTTTCATGGCTATCTATGACTTAAATAAAACAAGGTCAAAAGGAGGTCATGGAGTGCAGAGATGTGCCTTCCTTTGTCAGGATGCAAACAAAAATGAGTTTTCTTCTTATTTTTTTGAATGTTCAGTCAAGTTTTACAGGTAAATAAACATCTGAAGCCATCATCATCAGTTCACTCTATACTAATTTTGCGGCAACAAAAAGACTGGAAATGTTTCTGTACAACTTGAGGACGACAAACAGAAAAATGGAAATGCAAACAGGTTAATGTCCAACAGTGAATCGATATGGACTGTTTCAAAATCCCTGAAATCCCTGAGCTGGGAATAAGGGCAAGGTTTCAACTTGTTTTCTTTTAAAAGGAAATGGGAAACAGTTCTGGTTAGATTTCTGAAGGACTGAAACTGCTTTTTGCAGACATTTGTCCTTTGTTCTCTAAAGTTTATAAATGTCTTTATTTTGAAAGGGGCTGAAACTGAGGGGAACTTTTTTCAATGCAATCTTGGCTGATAAACTGATTCTATTTCCATTTGTTTTAGTCTGAAGGAAAGTTTCTAAGTCCTACCAGTACTGGACCCAGAGGGTGGCATCAGACTTCCATTATGGATCAAAAGGACTCAACTAATTCAGTCCTGACATATGAAAGTTAAAGATTTTGATGAATGCAATCTAAGGTGTTTCCCAGGTTTTCAAAAGGACATTCAGGCATTTTTAACTTTTACTGCAAATTAAAAAAACAAAAAAGCAAAATAGATTTTTCACTGTCTAAAAAATGAATCAGACATAGAGATGTGATAGTGATTCAATTTGAAAAATATTCCTCTATCTTTAGCATATAGAACTGAATTTGGAGCTATCCTTAATGTCACAGTCTTGGTTCTGTTGTTTTTCTTTTGAGTATTCAGTTTTACTTTGCTCCATGTTTTCTAGTTTTATTGATTCATTTCTTATTTTGTTGTGTTTTCTGGTTATATTTTAGGTTTTCAGGTTTTTATTTGTTGCCCTCTGCTCCCCTCTTGTGTTCTAATTTTTCCCTAGCTCCTTTCCAGTCTGCTCTATTCACACCTGCTCCCTATCTGCTTGTTAGTCCTCTCTTTGTTCAGTCTCCCATAAATACACTCCTCAGTCCTGGTTCCTCGTCTACCTTCCTCCAACTCCGTCTTACTGGGTCTTCCTCATCATGATAGTTTTCCCCCTGAAGTCTCCATGCTTTCTGGTTTGTTTTAATTTTTTCATGCTTGTTGATTCCTGCCTCAGCTGTTTGCTAACTTTTCATTAAATCAACAAAGAAACTCACCTCTGCCTCCTGCCTCTGCATTTGGGTCCTCAAACCACAACCAAATCCTAACACTTAGTTTATATCAGGTGTGCTTGTTTTCAGGCAGAAATTTGGCACTAAAGCCTTTATGCCGGGTTCATAAAATGTAGGTTTTTGCAAAGGAGAGAACTGAAATACACAATTATGGATACAATTTCTGCAGAAAAGGAGAACAGTTGAACCCCGACACAAACACACTGTCTCCCACTGGACCTCCTCCGCCCGTACGTTTATTAACAGAACGCATGACACATGGTTACAAACACAGTATTGTTCACAGCAGAACCAATTGATCAGTTCATGAAGACAGAATGCTCCATCAGAGTGACAAAGGTAGGATGGTCTCTGACTGAATCATGACACGGTGGAGCATCCCCTCAGCACAAATGTTTTATAAGCACACATTCATTTTATAATCATCACTGAATAAACCTAACATTCCCTCCTCTTGTGCATATAAACATTAGCATGTAGCACTTCTAAAAAGATTTTTACTACATACATCATAAATGCATTGCAGATAGAGTAATTCAGTAATCAAAGATCAATATGCAAAAAACAAAAATATGAAAAGGATTAAAATGTGTAAAACTTAAGCAAAAATGTAAGATTTATCATAGGAATGTAAAAAGCTTCAAAGTGTTACTGTCCCATCTCAGATAGGTCAACATGCCTATTTAAATCTTTCAACTCATCCATGTGCGCGTCCTTATGAGTACAAACGTAACAGTCCGTTTTATTCAAACCTTCAGCAGCAACGCGCTACGGAATGTTGCCATCACATATTGCCACCACAGGGATGACTTGCTGTGGATCCATCAAAAACCATTCTGGTTTTCCTTTGTTTCTGGCGGTCAGTTTGAGTTCCTAAGAGCACCAGTCCTCAATGGTCACCATCAGGCAGCAGAGCCACTTTAGTTTTTCCCGCGATCTCTTCACCAGTCCTCTCCAAGGAAGCACCCACTAACCAGGACGCTTAAGGGATTGGGTTAGGTTGGTTTCTTCACCAGCGTTGAGACGAAAAGCTCTAAATTGCTTAACCCCTTTGTAGCTGGGCTTCACCACAGATCCCTACCTTGAGTAGGTAGGGGTCCTGTGAAGGTAACTTCAGGCTTCTTGCTGAGGAAAATCTTTAATCAGCTTACAATTGTCCTGGGTGGATCAAGAAGTGTCTCTCTCTCCTGGATCTTCACAGTGGTTGGAGTTGCCTAGTTGCACAATGTAGGTCTTTCACACCTTGGGCTACCCAAATTTCCCTTGATGATTTTAATGACACTCTTTTCTCCAGGCTTCAGGCTTCCTGTAGGAAAAATGGGAGCTCTGGGCAGATTACATGTTCTTACTTAACATGTGAGACATATAAAAATGTTTAAAAGTAGTTATTTAATCCTGTAGTTGGATTAAGCTACTTGTTGTACTATACTCATTATCCCTCCGTTGAGACATAATAAACTCATGGCTCAAAATAGCTGCTGCTTTCAATCAGAATCAAAATCAGAAATACTTTAATAATCCCAGAGGGAAATTATTTTTGTTAGACGCTTCAGTTACAGTTTTATATATGTATACACATATCAACTACACAATATAATAAAGATAAAAAATAAGAATATCGCGGGGAGCTACTGTTTCCCTTGGGTTCTCTTTAACCCATAGGTAGGACACTACAGGTATGAGCCTATCACCATGAGACTGTAACCAAACACACCCAGAGAGGTCATATAACCTTGTTTAACTACCAGTCCAACTGCATGGTTTTGATAATTTTGCAAAGCTAAGACAGTTGCTGATAAAGTTCTACTTTTAGCTTTGTGAATTACTGTCTGCTGCTCTGACATAGTTATTAGTGTGTCATAAAACTTAAAAAGAAAAGCTAAGTTTTTTTCATAATCTAAACCCTGCAGTAATTGCACAATTCTAAAAGACACAATTCTGCGCGCTTTTTACCTTCTTCTAAAATAACATGGTCCAAACAACAGCCTTATTTCTGCACCCGTTAAAATTTTATAACTAGTTTTTATAACTAGTATAACTAGTTTTATACTCTCCTTTCACATTTTAGCAGATATTTGTTTTATCCTTGGCCTGATTTAGGAACTATTTTAACTGAATCTATAGATTTGTCCAACAGTCGTACATCAATTCTTTCATATGACCACAAAGCATTTGAATATCTTTAAAATTATTTTTCATCAAATTGTGAGAGCAAGAAATGCTGAGTTATTTTTAACATGCTAAATCTTCAACCTGGGGTTTTACATCAACAGAATTTTTATAAGGCTGTTGTTAGGTTTATTCAATTATGATTATAAAAGCAACCCAGTCCTCGCCGGAAAATGTACCCCACTACGTTGGTCCACACTGCAAAACGTAGTGGAGGTACATAATAGCCGGCCATTTTTTTTGGTGTATTCGTTTCTTCTGCCTTTCGGCTTTCTGTTGTTTTCGTCCTAGTCACTTGACTTTCAAGATTCCAGCTGGGAGAAGAAAAATATATATAGATGGCCGACATTACGGCTCATTTTTTGTGGAAAGATTAATAACTTCTGTTTGTTTTTGCATTAAAATGAGTTTTGATTACATTTCTAGTGAAATGTATAGTTTGTGCCAGAATATTTACTCAGGAATGTACATATTCACTTGCTTTGCTCGTTTCTTGCAAAGCATTTTTCAAGATAATGTGAAACTGAAACGTTTTGTATAAAGCATGGCTGAGATTTCTCTAACTTTTGTGGGAAAATCAATAATTTCAATCAGTTTCTGCAAAAGCAATCGATTATTCGAACCAGAAAGTTATTTGTCAAACATGGAAGCATAAAAAGCAGATGGCAAATGGACCTGTTCTGTTTATTTCTCTTTTGGAGAATATAGACTGACTTGTGAGCATTCATTTCCCTGATAAGCGGGTGAAGATTCTTAGACGTCGGTCCATGTCCATTCCAAAAGCAAAAACTTTGGACTTGTTTCAAGTTTGAAAGACTTCCCATTCAGGACGTTTTCAATTCAAAATTACAGTAGCCCAACAAATCCTTGTTTTGGCTAAGAAAATGTGCAAATTGAACCTGATGCCTGATTCCAATAGCTGAACTCTGAACCGAATGTGATCCCTATTACTTTTTGGCCACATGCACATTGTTGTGCTGCCTGGTCAACCCTAAGAAAATGTTCTGGAACTGCCACTGAACTGACACCCAATGCATGGAGGGTAACCCAGAAAGGGCCATTGAATTGAAAAATGGCAAAAAAAGGTGGAATGAAGATAAAAAGGAAGAAGGTTATATAAAGTACAAAAGTCAGTATTAAATAGAAATATTAATGAGAGAAACCGAAGGGAAGAAATAATAATGATCAGATTAAGAGTAGGTCATACTTATTTAAATGACAATTTATACTTAATAGGGAGGAAAAATAATGATAAATGTGAAGGATGTGGAGAGATAGAAAATATAGAACACGTATTGATGAACTTTAAAACATCTGGACCTGAAAGGAAGAAATTGAAAAGAGTTGAAAGGACAGGCCAAGAATGGAGTCTTAAAGGATTATTGGGAAATAAAGGAAATATAAAAGATATTTATAGATTAAGGAAAGCATTATTTATTTATCTTCAGAATACAAAATTAAAAAATAGAATTTAATAGATGTAAAACAATGTTGCTACACACTCATGAACAGTAGGTGGCGGTATGCCCGCCCCTTCCCTAGAGCCCGGTGGGATCGAAAACATTTTGAATGGAAATCAGTGGGGAGAAATTAATAAACTTCTGGTCCCAGTCGCTCTCTGTCACTGATTCCAGATATGCTGGTTGTGTATTCAAATTGTTTTTTTTTTTTTTAGTTCCTCTTTGGTCAAAATCTGGTCAAAACCCATCAATGAGATCGCACCAAACAGGAAGTTAATTGCACAAAGGATCCGGTAGATTTCCAAATAAAACACATCCGATCTTAACCCATGATCCTTTTTTTAACTAGTTTAATTAGTTTCTCCCGTATGCCACGACGTAATGCATTGATCTGAAAATCAACCTCAGACGCAACGCACGCAGTGGCGAGGGTTTGATCCGTCAGATGGAGTTAAATCACAAAGAATTCAATGTTGAATCGGGGCGGCAGCTAAATGCTAGGCGATGGGTAGCAGCCAAAACGTTGCAATTTCACATAATCCTGACGAGATCCGAAAAACCCGTAGCAAAAACTAGCAAGCGGGTGATTATGTATGCTCTCTGTCATTGATTCCAGATATGCTGGTTGTGTATTTAAATTGTACACTTCTTCCAAATCAAAATGTAATCAAAACCCATTTAAATGCAGAAACTGATTGAAATTATTGATTTTCCACTAAAAGTTAGAGAAATCAATCAGACATGTTTTATACCAAAATATTTCCAGTTTCACATTATCTTGAAAAATCTTTGCAAGAAACGAACAAAAAGCAAGTGAATATGTACATTCCTGAGTAAATATTCTGGCAACAAACTATACATTTCTCACTAGAAATGTAATCAAAACTCATTTTAATGCAAAAACAAACTCAACTTATTAATCTTTTCAGAGGCTTGGCCCGAGATAATAGGCCATCTATATATATATTTTTCTTCTCCCAGTTGGAATCTTGAAAGTCACGCGTGACTAGGGCGTAAAACAATAGAAAGCGTATAGGCAGAAGAGATGTCTGGCTGGAGACATAAAAGTCATTTTTGCTGATGTGACCAACAGTTCCACTGCATGAGGTATTAATACGGTCAGTGGATTGATACAAGACAATTTCAGATGAGCTCTGCACAGCTAGAGCAGCAGCACAAACTGATTTTACGCAGTGTGGTGGGGCGGCTGCAACTGGATCTAATCTTTTGGAATAAAATGCCACTGGCCTCATTTTTTCCCCTTGTTTCTGCATTAGCAGAGAGGTCATGAATTGTCCCCTGCAATCCACTGCTTGGATAAATGGTTTAGAATAATTTGCTGTAGGTCCAGGACCTCCACTGGAGTTTGCAATTAACTGCTTTTTTTGCTGGTGCAGCATGACTCTGGCCGTGCAGAGTTCTGCAGGCCAGTAGACTGTTCAGCCTGGAATCTGCCATATAGCTGGCTTTATGAGATAAAGCAGTGGCTAAAGAAACTGTCTAGCATTTATTGCTTTTCCTAAAACTGGAGAACTTTACAGATCTCACACCTTGAGCCCAATTATGGTCCAAGCTACATTTCATACCTTTTTTTTATGTTTTTAGCTTGCACAATCCACTTATTTAATCCCTCAATTTTTTAATTCCCTGTATGTAGTTTGAATGAGTAAAATAATTTTTTCTGGTGGGTTATTTATTTTTTTCTTTTGGTTCGAAATTAATACTTTTTGGAACCCTGCGAAGCGCATTAGAAAGGCTGTCAACTGGATCAGAACAATGCTGCAGTCATGCCGATCCACCTACAGACCCCCCCACTGCTTAAGCAGATTCAAGCTGTCTCCCTCTAAACTGTGTTTCATTATTTTTTGCACACAACTTAAAAAAATCCACAAACATAACTTTAAAGACAGAAACACATAACATTAAAAGACAGACAAACACAACATTAGATCTATTTTTTTCATTTTTAATAATAACACGCATATATTTTACTTTAGCGCATGTATTATACCAACACCTCACGCCATTTGGAGCTCATTTATTTATTTATATATGTATTTATCTATGTGTTTATTTATTTTTTTTTATTTATTTATCTATTTTTTGCATTAGTGCTTGTTTTTAGTCGGCACATAACATTTCTCCATTGATCTACTTGCACACACCATCAATTTTATACTCTAACTTCCACTTCTACAAGTCCTTTTAAATTACTTGGATCGATCTGACACAAACTTTCCATATCCCTTATGATCTTCTCTATACTCTTCCCTGAACCCATCCTTTTCAATTATTTTACCTCCCTGGCTTCTTATTATGTTATCTTGGAACAGAACCCATATTTTTTTTAAACCATATATTCAAGTGTTTATTTTTTGTTGGATCCTGCGCTTCTACAAACTTCTAATCGTAGATTTTAAATTATCCCTACATTTATTTTGACCTTTACCCATTTTAAAGAATTTAGTCCAGTACAAACACCTAGGGTATTCTACGCACTGGATGTTTATTCAGCAGGACAGTACCCAAAAAACTGTTGTGTGTGAATTTCTGCTTCTACGTTTTTAGGGGAGAAATTCTTGCCTCTGCATCCACAAGAGCTGTACTGTATTAAAACCCCTGCTGTTTTAGTATGAAACAACAGAACCCAAAGATTTGATTGTTTCCTCACACACTCTCATACAGTCACACCTATTTTAAGGCCTATTATATTTTTTTTATTTTAACCAACATAGACACAAAACACCTATCGTTTCGTGTACACTTTGGAGTCTCCAACTCCAGGCCCTCGCATGCATTCGGATACCAAGATGCCTTATCAGTCAAATATCCCTGCTGCTACTGGCAGCTGCAAACCTTACTATCTCGAGAAACAACACAGAGTCCCATACTCTAACGCACAGAATACCCAGATGCCATATCCGTCAACAAGAGACTTGGTCTCGTCAAATATTCTTGTGATTACAGCTGTAACTTAAATGGTCCTGACCAACTTTTGATCAAAAGCTTCAGGCCTACCCTTTGTCGTGTAGAATCAGTTCCTCTGGAGTCGTCACCAAGTTGTCCAGGGCAGGGTTGGGACCCCAAACTGGCCCCGTCCGCGAAGGAAGGATGGCTGTGGACAGATTCTTGGCCTTGGTCCACACGTCCTGGACAATTGGATTTCAATTCTCGGCTTCGGCACCAAATATGTATATAAAATGTAGGTTTTGCAAAAGAAGAACTGAAATACACAATTATGGATACAATTTCTGCAGAAAGGAGAGACAGTTGAACCCCAGACTCAAACACACTGTCTCACACTGGACTTCCTCCTTGAGAGCGCTTTATTAACAGAACATGACACATGGTTACAAACACAGTATTGTTCTGACAGAACAATTGATCAGTTCATTAAGACAGAATGCTCCATCAGAATGACAAGGCAGGATGGTCTCCTGACTGAATCATGAGACAGGAGTGAAGCATCCCCTTGCAAAAATGTTTTATAAGCACACATTAATTTTTTATAATCATCACTGAAGAAACCTAGCACTTTAATAAGAAATGATGTAAAAAAAATGGATCAACACCCTGTAAAAGAGAAGAAGTTTTAGACAAACATAAAACAGACACAGCTCAAATAAGTTTAGATGAACTGATTTCATTGAATTTCTAAAATCATAACAGTGCAGATTGAAAAAATGTTAGCAGATTTTAACCCAAACACAGATTCATCTTAGAAACAAAGGCAAACTTGGTTGTTTTCCTTTACTGGAAAAAACTAAACTCTCATCAAATAATTTGTTCTTAAAATAAGTGCCTTTTTTTATTGAGGAGGTATGTGTGAAACTTTGCCAATGGAACAAGACAATTTACCTGTAGAATAAGGAAAAATATCTACTCAAATTAAGGGTAAATACATTTAATTTAGGAAATATTGACTTATTTGCATATCGTTTTTGCAGTGTTTACCCTTAGTAAGGATGAGCAATCAAAAAATAAGCTTAACATCATTAAAAACTTATGTGGAATATATTTAGAAAATAAATTATTAAATGTATATAAAAAGCTCTATTTCCTGGGTTCTGATCGTCCGCTGATTGAGAGGAAATTTACTTCAGTAGTTTTGGCTTTCTTAAAGGGTCCAAAAATCTCTGGTTTTATGTTGAAGGGTTTCTATCACAGATGATAAACGATGTCAAGACAAGACATAAAGATGCCAGGATAAGTGAATTAAGATGGCAGCCATGTTTTTGTATTTACAGACAAGCTTGAGGCTATTTCTGTGGCAGATATTGCTTTGCCGTCTGATTTAATCAATGTTAACATGAAATACACTCACTAAATGAGTTTCAATTACAACTGTTCAAAAACTATAGTGATATTCTGCTAATTCCTAAAATAGAAAGTTTGCTAATTGCAGTACTTCCAGTAAAGAATGAGTACACTTGAAATTGCGCATTAATCTGTTTAAGTGGTAACATTAAAACATGGCAGTGGCAGATCCTTCAACAACTTGGGGTTTTCTTCTTCTACTTTTTACAAGGCAGTAATGTCCAGCTGCAGATCGCGTTGCTCGTGTGATTTGAAAACTTTTTTACATTGCAGCTTTGCAATATTTATGAATTTTGATACAACTGAAAAAAAACCCCATCAAAGCATACAAATTTTTTAGCAGAAAATGAGCGAATATATATTCATCATTCGATGGTTAACGTAAAAGAAGCTGTCTCATTAATTTAAACTTCCCTCACTCGGTGTCCTCCTGAACGTCTTAACTGGCCCTCAGCGGAAAACCAAGTCCAAATGGTACAGGATTGGGTGTGATCTCTAGAAAATAAACCCCTTTGGATTAAACATCCCGCTTCGGTCTTGGTTCGGACTTCCTTGTACACCTCCGCTATCCGCTATCCAATTTCTCAAGAAAAATGTAACTCCGGTATTTAGATTTTTTTTCCAATGCAGTGATAATTTATTTGGTGTTATCCGTTTTTCCCATCTTTGGGAATAAGGGTTGGGGTAAGTCTCGGTAGGCACCAGGACCTTTATGCAGGAAGGTGGTTAATGTCAGAGGGCATAGAGATGCAGTCCAAAGGCACCTTAACCCCCGAAATCCCACATCCTCTGTCACCACCCCGCTGAGCTTTAGCCCGCCTGTGCAAAGCAAAGCCTATAGACACTGCCGTTCCGTTCGTCTTGCTTCCTTAGAACTCGAGGAGAGCATGAGCAATAATAATATTAAACTCGTAGGAGCAAGACATGTGGAAATTAATGCTTAATTAAACATGACATATTAAAAAAATCCACATCATAATCCTGCATATGTGCAGTTTCTGGACGAATATTTTTGTTGATTTTTGTAACAGGGATAACTACGATCATACAAAATAGCTTTTTTATGAGCTATGTTTGTTCTCTACTTCCAAACTCAGCATCTCTTCATCCATTCCTGCAATAATAAGTTTATTTTACCTGGCTTTGATTAAACTTTTTAAGCCTCTTGGTATAAAATAAATATTTTGATGGACATGAGAAATCTCCTTCCTGGTCTGTTGAAGTACCAACAGCTTGCATCCGATCTTTTAAATAAACAGTCTTAATTTTTTTGGAATATATAAGAATTATGCTCTAATCTGTGGTTACCGATCATTTGTCACCATATTTTAATTTGACAAACTAGATCTTCTGGACTTTCTTTTTCCTGCTTGGTGTGATTGTAATTGCAGATTTTGACCTGGCCGGACAGGAGCGGAGCAAAATATAGCTCTACTCTGTATTTAGACGCTAACGGACTGAGACGTGTGGAGGAGTAGAGGTGGATATGAAACAGCTCTCATTGACTAACATGACAGACAAGCGCTCCAGACAATGTACGTGAGCGGGGAGGAGCGCTGATGTCTGATGTGGAATTTGGGGGTAAGATAGTGACAGCTAACAATCACATGTGAGACTAAAACAAACCAAAGAATCCCCTAATGATGAGCTTTGATACCTGTGCAAAAGCATGCTTCCCCTTGAAGTGGCTGGAGTCAAGCTGCTTTTACTTCAGGTCATAAATCAAAGATCACCAGAATTATCAGAACTGAAACCCCACCTAGTATTTTTCAATACTGTGAACAATGAACCTTTACAGTCAATGCCTGAAGATTTTAAATGGTTTAATTGCATAAGAAGGGTATTCTGTGACCAGCATTTACACTTTGGTTTTTTAAATGTCTTCCGCGCAAATGAAAAGAAGAAAGTAAAATATTAAAAACCAAGCTTCAGATGGAAAATCTCTAAACATGGTGAGCATTGCGCTGATTGGTTAATTTTTCATTAATAAAAATCTAAGGACGTCGAAGACACAACAGCAAAAATAAAACCACAAAAGCTCACAAAATAAACAGCGTTACTGTTTCCACTTTATTGCACCAAATGATTTCCACCCAAAAAAAGGCCTCCTTCACCCTCCTGCCTTTACATCAGGAAAAAAATAAAAAAATAAAAAAATAAAAGATTACATTACATAACATGCAACCCAATGGAGAACAGATAACATTTTGAAGACAGATGCACACAGAGGCACTGACATTTACCTACTGGACGGAACAAGCAAAGCTCTCCAGGAGCAGAGGGTTGTGGCAATGAACAGAGTTAAACCATAAAAAAATAAACATTTCTTTGTTAACTTATCTGTAACATTCAAATATTTATTTATATGATTATCTGTTCTTAGGTTATAACTGGCTCCTTCAGATGTTGAATCTGCAATCCTATTAGAGGTGTTTTTTTTATTAAACGAATATGATTTACTCCGTCAAAATGTTGAGGATTCAATGTCAGTTTAGATTTACGTCATTATTTGGCTTCCACACTTTGCCCATTTCCTCTAACCACAACTGTTTACCCTCAAAACACCAGGCCTCAACCTGTTTAATAAACACAGCATACCTACTTTATAAAAAAAAAAAAAAATTTAAAAATCTCTTTTTTGATTTCTAAACATATTCCAAATTTACTCCAAATCTGATCACATTGAGGCTCCTCCACCTGACTGCCATATATGAACTTACCCGGTCAGATTTCAAATCTTTGTTCAAATGCTGAGACATGAAGAGAGAAAACTATAACTTTCTCATCTCTGAACATAATTAACTAAAACCCATCATAAAAAAACAACAAACACCTGAGACTCTGATGTCATTGCCACAAGTCCTTTAAACATCTCTGGTCATTATAAATAGTTTTCTGCAATGCATCAGGTTGTTCACAAGCGATGCTTCAGGTCACGCAAAAACATCAAGAAATACATCCAGACATTTAGGATACAGGAGAAAAAAAACAACAACAAAACAACACAGAACCCCGAAAAACAGGTAGGATTTGGTCTTCATGTCAATACGTTCATAAAAACAGAGGACAACCATTCTGATATTCAGATGTTTCCAGTGAAAGCAGGGATGAATTAGGCTAAAGGAGATAACCAACCTATTTTTTCACCATTTCTACCAACCCACTATCCTCTAGATTTCCCCATCAGAGTCTCCATCCTTATGAACTAAAATAAATCACTTCCTTTGATCCACGTTTTTAAAGAACATAGATTGTGCTTAAATGTACCGTACACTATAAAGTTTCTCTATATATATATACTTTTGATCTAAATGTCTGAATGAACTATGAAGCATTTTAGGTTATTAAGCAACAAAAGTCAAAACAAGTAAAAGGCCACGATTCCTTGTTCAAAGCAGAGGTTTTGCAAAAATAAAAGAAAAAAAGATGGCCGCTTGGCCCCGGCCAGCTAAAGGTTATAAATGTGCGAGTATTTCTCAGAGACCAATCTGCTTCAGTGCCATCTTCTAAAAAAAAAAAAAGAAGTGACATCCTTTTGGTCTAGTCATCTACAATCAGAAGTTTTGGATTTAAAAATGTTTGATAAAATAATTTTTTTAATTTCTCTTCTCCCTAAAATTCGAATTTATTTTTGGCTCCATGACAGCAGAAAAAAAAAATTAACCCTATAACTTCTTTCAATGTTAACATAGAAATATATTAGATTAACACTTTCCTTTTTAAAGTCCAGGATGCAAAAAAAAAAAGAAGCAAGTCTTAAAAATGGAGTTCCCTCTAGCTGTATACTGGGCCCCCTAATTCTCATATCTACTTATATAAAGTTTAAATGATCTAGATTAGCCAGTTAGATCCCCAAAGGTATTAATGGCAGTATTGAGGAACTATACCCATTAGGGCTACTGTGACCCTGCTTCTTAAAAATAGATCTGCACAGTTTGTACAGTCATTTTCATGTTACTCAACTGTAAAAGCTGCCAAACATTGGACAACTTGGAACTTGGTCCATCTCCTTAATAACCAGACTTTCTAATGCTTTTCTTACTTTAAATATAACTACCAAGGTACATATTGATTTTTTTGTAGCCATACTGATTACAAAATGGTAGATTTAAAGATGAGCGAGTCCATTAACATCTTAAGTGGCCAAAAACTAGCTAATGGCAGAACTGCTACCCCAAACGATGGTGGAACTGACATGCTTTCCTGTGCTTGCTTCAATCTCTGCATTGCTGATTAGCAGTCATTTATCATGATACAGACTGTTGGGTCTCTGCCATAATTGATTTTGATGCTTTTTATTCCTGGGATAAGTTGACCCACCTTCGTATGCTAACCAAAAATGGTTAGCATATGAAGTTGATGCTAACCTTAAATGGTTAGCATACAAAGTTGATGCTAACCTTAAATGGTTATCATTAGTCCCAGGTCATTTAAGGACAGTAAAAGTTCATCTAAAGAAGCTTTCAATTACAAAACTATTCATAACTTTATTTGAAATATGCTAATAAGACAAATGCCACGACAAAAAGTTTAACATAGCAAAATTTAGTGTATATCCAAACCTTGCAGGGGTCGTAGTGTTTGGTTTTCTTAATCTTCAACATAACTTGAATTAGCCTCTTCTGTAACTTAGGTTAAGTTATCTGTCTTAGCTTTTACTTAATTACTAGACAGTTTAAGCAGCGTAAAAGGATTAGTAAAGAAACAAAAATCAGAAGGCCCAGTACAGGATCCTGTGGAACTCCAGATTCAAATTTTCACAACAAAATTTTCGGTTTATGGTTTAGTCACGTTACATGAAATACGCGGGGCTGTAGTCATGACGATCCTTATGTTGCTATTTTTCAGTGCTAATTTCCGCTCGCTAAACTGAGCTAGCTCAGCTGGATTTTATGCCTCATAATAGTCCAGAAATTATTAACCACCTAAAAGCTGCTCTGTTTTTGAGAAACACATGAATAAATTAAACATGGTGACTTCTTAATGCAAATTTTACAAAAACAAATCAGAAGAGCTAAACTATTAACAACAAACAATATTTCATATTGCTGCTCTAAATGTGCAATTGCTGCCGTTTGTGTGTGTAATCTCCTTCAAATGTGCATAACAGCCTTTACGTGTGAGCTTGGAATGAGTGTCATTATTTAGGCCACGACTGGTGAGAAGGCGGTGACTGTGCACAGACACACCTGTGTCCTTCCTGCACATGTGGCATGAAGCATTTATAAAAATTAAAGAGGTATAAAGCTAAAAAGAACAGACAACCAAAACTTTGTATTTTTACCTATTTTTCAAACCTGAAATATATATACATATTTGTGTTTTACTTTTTCCTAAAATATACTTATTTTATTACTTTTTTTGACTGTAGAGTCATGGTTTGTTCATGTTTGTTTTCCTTCTACTTACCGAATCACCTTTTTGCTTCTCCTAAAGATTTGATTTTTGATATCTTTGGGCTGTTTGGTGAAAAAGAAGAAGATGTTTTGTTGCAGAAAAGACATTGTTTTTCAAAGAAAATCCAATCAGAGGTTTTAATTACCCTTCTAATAATATTCCACCTTAGGCTGGCCGCCATCATGAACAAGCTTAAAGCATCTGTGTCAGTGTAAATGTTCAAGCAGTTAAAATGAGAAAGAATATAAAGTAAAGCAGATGCTTCCCCGGTAAACTTTTACTGCGGCTGAGCAAACAGCAGCAGCTTGACATGTTTCGCAGCATCACGGGGTGCCAACAGGAGAGCCTTTGAGGCTGCTGAGGGCTGCGTGGATCCTGAAGTGCAGTCTGGACTCCATGGAGTAGTCCTTGTAGTTCGTCCTAAAGGCAAGAGCCAGAAAACAACCACTCATAAAATAAACAGAAAATGTTTTCTGAATTAATTCAAATAGCTATTACAAGGGTTTAGCTTAGAAAAGGATAGCTAGTTACATAACTAGGGTTACCAACTCCCTGAAATAAAAATCTAAAGGGACTGTCACTACCTGATCTGCCCCAGAAGCATGATCCGTCCTTCACATGCGCCATCAGCTATTTTGCGCATCCAGATATACATCCTGGTCGTCTTCGATTTTATTTTGTTAAAGAGACCTAAATGACATTTTTCCCTCCCCAAAAATAGTAAGCGTACTAAAATATAATGTGTTAAAGGTTAATAATGTATTTCCTGAGAAAATAAATTCCTTAAAATACTTTCTATTTTATCACTCGTCTCTACCCGATCTGCACCGGAAATAGGATCCTATGCTATTTCCGGTGGCTTAACTTTTTCGGCTTTGGATTTAAACATAAATTGAATTTTATGTTTTCGTTTCGTTTTAATCTTATGCTATATAGTGCGTAATCTAAAGAAAGAAATGCAGATAAACATGGGTTAATCAAATTAAGCTCTAAGCATGTCCGATGATGACGTCAGAGAAGCAGTTTAACGAAGAAAATGTAAAAAGCATCAAAATTGTCTCATAAAAGTCCTAATTAGAGAGTTAAGGATAGTAATAAGTAATTTTAGTACCATAATTACATTATTTATGGACACCCGGATGTATATCTGTTTGCGCATGCGCAGGACAGATCGAGTGGTGACAAGGCTAAAATACAAAAGCTGCATACGGCAAATCAAAGGAACCCAGATGATCCAGCAGCTCCTAAAACCCTCCTCTACTATAACACTGCATTTCACAGTACAATTCTGAGCAAAGCATTTTTGCATTTTTTTCAAATTTACTTTTACAACACCTGTAGGTTTTTTTTGTCTATTATAATTTTTACAAAACTATGGAGGACCAGCTCTACCATATTTAAAAATAAATAAATGCTCGATAAATAAATAAGCATACAATCAATTACCCCCAAAAATACAATAAACAAATAAATGTAGGTAGAAATTAAATTAAACAGTGAGACATAAATGTATAAATCTCTTTTAAATAGCTTCTTTGTTTATTCACCTTTGTAATAATTAACTTATTTATATATTGTCAGTCATAATCTTCAAATTTATTTATTAATTACTTATTTTTTAAAGTATTTATGCGCATGTTATAATATTTGTGTCTGTTTTATTCTTCCTTTGTATTTTTTACCCTATTTATTTCTTCAATGTTATTTATTTCTGCCAGTCGTTTTTACATAACAGCCGGTCCTCCATACAAAACATGTTCTTTGCTTGCAAAATAGAAGAAGCGGCAATCGCCCCACTGCAAAAATGAAGTAAGTATTTACCCTTAATTTGAGTAGGTAAATAAGATGATTTGCCAATGGAATGAGTATTTTAACTCTTAAAATAAGATTAATAAATATTATACACTTGAAATAAGACAATGGAATAGTGTTGTTCTTATTTTAAATGTAAATTGTCTTGTTCCATTGGCAAAGTGTCTCACTTACCTCATGATATTCAAGAAAAATGCACTTAATTTAAAGGAAAAAATGACTTATTGAAAGGATCTACATTTTTTGCAGTGCACTAAAAAAAAAAATATATCAGTCCAAATTCCTCGGTCTGTCTAACTCCCACATGTGAATCAAATAAAAAAAAAAGAAATGTGCGTCCAGTGAAAGCTGCACTTACTTGGCTTTCTCAATGTACGTGGTGGCCTTTAAGAAATCCCCCTGTTGTTTATACAGCAGGCCCAGCTCATAGAGGGTGAAAGGGATCAAGTAGTGATCGTATCGGATACGACTCTCACTGAGAGCAAACAGACACACAAAGAGGAGATAAGATCTAATCTTAGCAGAAGGAAGATCAACAGCGTCACTCAGTGCCTGAACCATATCATCTCAATGCCTTTGTTGTTCTGTGTGTTTGGTCTTACCTGGAAAGGACCTGCGTGAAGCAGAGCTCCGCTTGAAGAAACCTGCCCAGATGTTTCAGGCAGAGCCCCTTCAACATCTGGACCAGACCGCTGTCGTCTGGATGGAACTCTGACGGATCTGGGAGAGAAAAAGGGACGAATGATCAGCAAATAATAATAATAATACCATTTATTTACACTGCACTTTCCATCACAAAATCTCAACGTGCTCCAGGTAAAAAAAGAGAACAAAAATAGAATAATAAAAAAAGCATGCAAAAACATCTAAAGGGGACCAAAAAGCTTTGCTAAAAATAATTTTTTTAAGGCATTTTTTTAAAACACTCAGGACAATGGGAGCCCCACAGATCTCCATAGATGCATTGATGTGTGAGGATCCTGGTGGAGATGGGAAGCCAGAGTAATGAATGGAGAATAGGGGTAATATGCTGCTGTTTCCACTGTCTCATTAGCATCCTAGCTGCAGGATTTTGAATTTACTAAAGCCTCTAAGTCCCGCTTTTTCTGATTGGCTAATACTGTTAGTTTCAGAGCGCTCCTTTGCTACCATTGGCTGACAAACACAAGAGGGATTTTAATTGTCTTCTCTTTATTTATTTACCGTCACTTTATTTTTTGAGGGATTTCTTTTACCCATGGCAAACGCTACAGGACGGAATACTTTAATCCCTGCATAAATGACGGGAAACAGTTATATGAGTAGATCTCTATTATGGAAAACGCCTGGTTGTGCTCACTTGGGTCATTACGCAGCTGCTGTTCAGCTTTCTCAATAGTAACCAGCAGAGACTCTGTAAAGTCGGCTCTTTTCCCAACGATGGTGAACCCGTTCCAAACGTACATCATCTCCTACCAACAAAAAAAACAAGGATTTATTAGCTCTGAATACAAAGGTTTTTATTCACTTCCAAGTGAAAGATGCACAGTTGACGAACCAGTGCAGGGATGACCAGTGGGACAGGCTTAGCAGCTTTGTAGCGTCTGGACTTCCTCACTGCAAACTTCTCCATGGGGATCGACTTTCCTGCCAGGCGCTGTTTCAGTCCCTCCACCTGCCTGCACACAAATACTGCTTTATTAGTCTGGCCCCCAAACAATAACCATCAAAAGTCCAGTCCATCCATAATCTTTAAAATAAGCCTTTTTTTCCCCTCCAACATCATGAGTAAAATGATGCTGAGATGCATCGATGTGAAAGAAAAGCAACCTGAAGAGCTCTACGATATCCTCCCCCGTCTTCCTCACATCATCCTCCGTCATCATGCTGAGGATGGCTGCTTTCTGGTACATGTAGATGGCCTAAAAAACCCAAAGCACACAAATCAAGACCTCTAGTGCAGGGGTCAACAACCCAAACTGCTCAAAGAGCCATACTAGACCAAAAAAAAAAAAAAAAATCTGTCTGGAGCCGCAAAAATGTAAAAGCCTTATGTAAGCCTCGTACAGCAACACGGGCTCTAAGTGTTTTATCCCACTATAGAAAGGACTATATGGGCTTAAATATATAATAAGTATTCACGATTAAATGTTTATCCTGAAGCAAATGTCATATAGCAGCCTGAGGTGAGGGAGGAACTTGTGAACAACTCCCATCGCGCAGCTTTGCGCTTCACCACCTTCACTGCGCGGTTTAAGTTTTCTTGCAATGATGAAATTATAGAAAAACCAATTAAGGAATCTTTCTATGGTGGACGTGTTTCTGTTGGGAGGAGTTTATTGAGTCATGAGGAACCAAGCAGGAAGTGACATCAGAGCTGTGCTCTCTAACCCCGAAATCCCACATCCTCCGTCACCATCGTTCCTTGGAGGGAGCCAGGGTTTTAGAGAAGATGGACTGGAAAAAATTCAAGAAGTTCCCATGCATCAAAGCGCTGACGTGTTTTGATCTGTGGATCAGTTTTCCATCCTTGCAACAAAACTAGCGTGCAGTAGTTTGGTCTGGAAATGCACGTCCACTACGCTAAATCTATCTTTGCACTTCCTCTAAATTTATCCATGCAATTAGCACTTTTTCCCTTACTCCCAGCTTGGTGGTGGGGCTGCAGATTTAGCCTTCCCTTGAAATGCCTTTCCAAATTTTTCTTTAAATACGACAACCTCTAATTACAAAGCAAAAATGCAGGCAATTAGTTCACATTGATAATGAAAGCAAATGAGTCAGGATCTGACTTTGAATCCTCTTTCTCCTCAGCAATCTTCCTTTTTTCCCTTTTGGGATTCATGGCCCAAGAGACTCACCCTGCAGCTTTGTTTGCCTGGCTGACCGCCACGGCTGGTTCCAAGTTATGATCACTGGATCTCAATGGCTGCGACGCTAAATTATTACATTTTAAATCTATTTATAATACAAATGTTTAAAGCATTGGAGAAAACATTAATTTTTGTTTGCAACCTGCACACCATAAATAAAAAAAAAAAAAAAAAAAAAACTATTTTTAAAAAATTTTTAAAAAAGCCCCAGGGAGCCACAGGGGGGGGGGGCTAAAGAGCCGCATGCGGCTACAGAGCTGCAGGTTG
>JAGKQL010000050.1:4688612-4720631 GCA_018398635.1 Cyprinodon brontotheroides | reverse complement strand
ACATTAATTTTTGTTTGCAACCTGCACACCATATTAAAACAAACAAAAAAAAAAAAATCGATTTCATTATTTTTTAAAAGCTCCAGGGAGCCACAAGGGCTAAAGAGCCGCATGCGGCTACAGAGCTGCAGGTTGCTGACCCCTGCTCTAGTGGATCCAAACTAGATCGCACAATTTGGCACATTAGAAATAAAAGATTAGAAGGCGCTGGTGACACCAAATGTTCAAAGCTCCACATCTCTGCAACAGTTGTAGCTAGAGGTCTGAAATTCTCTGCATTTGTGGTTGACATGATGTAGAACAAATGTAATAAAATGAGACAGGGCGTTTCTCAAGCATGTCTTTATCACAATAAAAAAACAATTTTGAGTCATGTTTGAACTGATGCAGCTTGGTCTGTGTTCTACTCACCCAATTTCCATTTATATATTCAGAAACTAAAAGGTGTTGGCTTTCAAATAATGTATTGCACGTGTAATTTGGGCTTAAAGTTCCTAAGTTATTTGCTTTTCCATTTGGGTATGCAAAATAGGCGAGAATTTCCCATAATAAAGTGGATGTTAAGAGGTTGTTCATGTCAAGACAGGATAAAAAGGAAATCCTAGAAAAAAGCTAAAGCTCACCTTGGACCAGCGGCTCTCTTTGCAGAGCAGGTCGGCATAGCGGTACGCCTGCTGCCATTCCTGCTGGAACGAGTGAGTCCACATCAGTTCCCAGTAACACAGGTGGTGGATTTGCTTCCACTCCTGCTGGCTGCTGATGCACTCCTCAAACCGGGCCCTTGCCTTAAGAGCAGAACACATGACAACATTTCACGGCTCTGATTTGGGAATTTAATTAGGCAACAACAAGAAAATTATTTAAAAAGTACAGCAATGAGAAATCAGATAGACGCTTCAAGTATTTCTTAATGCTGATATGGAATGCACAAAGAAAATGCTTAGAATTTATGCAATTAAATATCCTGTAAAGAACTGAAAGTGTTTGGCCCCTGAGGAAAAAGGGACATTTACAAATTTCTTTAAAATAATAAAAAAAAAACATTTCAGAAAAAAAAATGTGTTTAAAAATTATATTCAAACATTTGCAAAAAAATATAGAAAATAGAGTTATATTTCTAAATGTTTACAAGGTCAATCTTAGAATCCCTTTCTAAAAAAAAAAAATAAAATGTGTATTTAAACGTCTGTTTTTTTATGTGGTATTATATGGAATATTAAATTTAAAAAAAGAAATCACAAAGATAAAAAGCTTTTTTTAATATCAACATCTTGCCATTATTTAATCACTTCATCAAAAAAGGCAATTGAAGCTTAGAGAATCTAAGTATTTTTTTGCTGTCCTTTCTAGAGTTTAACCGATTAAGATTTTTAAGGGTGATAGCAATAAATTTGACATCATATGCTGAAAAAAAAAAAAACTTACAAAATAAAAACAGTAAAAATGGATAATATGGAGTGAATTTTGATTCATTATTTTTGAAAGATAAGAACCTTGAGCAAAAAGAAATATAAAATAATTTAAAAAAGATTTTGTAAATGAAAATTGGATGTGTTCTTAGGTTGTTTTTTTCAAATAGATAAAAAAAAGGTAAAGTTACATTTTGAAATGTTTACAAAGTAACTCATGCTGGGCGCTCACACCAAGTAGCAAAAGCAGCAAAATCAAGGCCTGCTGCTTCATTTTTGCTGTTTGTACCAGTGAATTCTGACGCTGCTGGGCTGAAGCAGCTTTGCTGCTCTGGCCTGCGCGGTGCGTGTGGGTCTGACGCGCATTGAGCTTCACTTATCCTTTCTCTGCCTTGCAGCCATATTTGCTGTGATCAGTGGGAATAAAGTAGTTTTAATATGTTTTATGAGAAAAAATACACCTGAAAACTTCATCAGTGCAGTCAGTTCATCCAGATTACAATCCTGCCTCCCAATATTATTTCTGTCGGAGTCGCTTCAGACCCCCTTCACACATACCGGGCGGGTAAGTTCGACAGAAGGAATCCATTCATCAGCAGCCTCTGGTTGGGTCTCCTTCACGGTTTCATCAAGGCTGCTGGTAGGTGTTTTTCATCTAAATAATCCGGATCTATGGGCATCGTGGATAATAAAAGCTTGTAAATAATATATCCTTGCCCGGCAGATGTATATATTTTAAGTTAATTATGCTTTAATAAACTGTTTAAGAGGGGAGTAATCAGAGCGGCCTGTGTCATCAGCGCTGTGTCTCTCTCCCACTCCAGCTCCCAGATCAGCTTTCTGATTGGTTGACGCCGGGCGTCCGAGCAGCAAAAATTCAATTTTTCCATCTCGAGCAGCAGCAGCTGCTTGCGCGAAAGTGGCGCTGCTGCCACGATGCTGTAACGCTTCGACGCTGCTTCGCTGCTTCAGGATCGCCACGGCAGCTTTGTTGCTCGAAACGCTACTGGCTGGACTTTTTGCTGGCGCCTTGACGACGCTGGCCAACCATTGACTTTGCATGTAAAACTGCTGCTGTCTGCAAGGCCAGCTGCCCCCGGTGTGAACGCCAGCATTACACTCCCTTTTTAAAAATCTAGTAAGAAAGTATATTTCAAAAGCTGCTATTATTACATAAGCAGGTATGAAAGGTAATGTTAAAAAAACAGGAAGATACAAATATATTATATTATATATATATATATATAGTGTGTTTTTTATATTATATATCCATTATATATATGTAAATATTCTATTATTCTATTCTATTATTTTTTAGAAAATATATTTGATATTGATTTTGGTTAAAGATTAGATCAAAGTAGGGATGGGCAATATTTGTTATACGTTTTCTATATACAATTTAAAAATATGTAGGTAATAACAATGAACTAATGCAGTGTTACACTAGTGCCAGGCCAGCAGGGGGGGCGAGCACGTTCTGTTTTTCTTTATCAATGTGGTTGGAAGAAAATCATGAGTCTGGTTATGACTGATTGTTATGAAGCGACTTGTTTCAGAAAACCAGGTGATTAGCAGCATCTAGATTAGCAGTGATACCTGTAATGTGAAAGAGCTGAGAACTAAATGCTGCAAACTCATGAGAACCCTTTAACTCTCCCTTTCCTTGCTGCGGTACACTGCAGAGAGTCTCCCAGTTACCCTAGAGATCCCAGGGAGAGGTTCACAGCAGTTTGTAAACTCTTTCATACTGTAAAAGTGGCTGTTCTTCTTCACTTTGTTTCCACTTTCGCAACCCCAAGAGCATCAATGAAAGCTGCTTTGACATTATAAAAAATGACTTATATTAATGACTGTCAGAAGTTGGTAATGTTTATTTTTAGCACAGTACATAGTGACATCTGTAAACTCAAACATTTAGCATTTCATATTCTAAGTTTGCTTTTATTCCAGCATTAAAAACTCTTTAAAGGTAAACTATGCAACCGGTGTTGATTTTCCAGCGAGGCTCCCCCCAGAGGGCGAAAGTAAAAGTGCACCTTCGTAAATATGCTCAGCTGTTCTCCTGGTTTCTCCGTCAAGAAAGGCGCAGTCGTTTTGAGCTTAGCAGACAGGCAAACGCAACGAATCACCATGTCTACTGCGGTAAGTGACTATTTTGTTCCAATTTTCGAGTTTGAAAATTTTGCATGTTTCCAACATGGGCTTTCTCTGTTTTCTTGCTGGTTCCGCCATGATAACTGCACAAATATCGTCACTGCGCTAGCAACGAGCATGCCTTTCACTGGGGGCGTGTAGCAGTTCTCGGCGTAAAGCAAGACCGACTCTCGTGCACAAGACTTCTGAGCCTGTGGGTGCGGGCCGAGGGCTCCTGCAATTGTATTTCCCCTACAGACCACCAGGGCGGCCGAGAAAACCTTTGTTCGACCTGAAATTACTCATTTAATCATCCAAAACGTTATGGAACACATTAATTAACTGAAAAATGTTGCATAGTGTGCCTTTAAAGACATAGATCATGAGAGCAAAAGAACAAACCTTCTCAAAGTTTCCTCGTAGCGTGGCGATCCGAGCAGAGTAGAAAAGAATTATGGAGCCCTTGAAGAAAAGTAAACAAAATATTAGTATAATTCTCTGTGTGTCCCAGCCGATCAGCACTAAATACAGCGACATATAGTTGGCATACTTTAGGGTACTTTTCCTGGTATGGCTCCAGCAAAGCTTCTGCCTCCACCAGGTTCCCCTCCCCCGTTCCTTTTCCAAAAACCACAAAACAAATTTTAAATCATAAACCTAAAATCAGACATTCAGGGAAGGATGTTAAACCAGACAAGCAAAAATCTTACCCAGTATCAGTGAGACATATGTGTTATAGAAGAGCAAGGTTAGCACGCAGAGGATGGAACGCAAACTTTGGCTGATGCTCTCCCTAGCTGAGCTAAACCAAAACTCTGAAGGCAAAAAAACAGACAAGTGAGATTTATTTCTCGCGAATGTCGTGAGTAAAGGATATATCACAGGTTTGGAAAGAGGGGAAGTACTCACCCTGTTTCCTGAGAACCCAATAAACTCCAACAGCCTTAAAATCCTCTGAGGTAGGAGAGACAACATCTAAAACGCAAAAACAAATCACATGAAGAGAGGCATTAAAAAACTGCACCTGATTGTTATTTATTGATGCAATTTTTCATATTTTTTCACCCATGAGAATTGGAAGGTCTGTCGATATGTTGATGACATGGTGCTAATTTTAGCAATACGAAGATAGAGTGCAATTATTTAGATTTATTTGTAAAACAAATTCATATACCTGTTAATACGGACAGTGTACCAGGGCCACTGAAAAAAAAATTAACTGATTTTTAAATTTTATTTCAGTTTAATATGGGAAAATTCTGACTTTTTCTCAGAATTCTGACTTTTTCTCAGAATTTTGATTTTAATCTCAGAATTCTGATTTTAATCTCGTAATTCTGCCTTTTTTTTTTCTCAGAATTCTGCCTTTTTTTTTTCAGAATTCTGCCTTTTCTCTAGAATTCTGACTTTTTTTTTTTCTCAGAATTCTGACTTTAATCTCAAATTCACGAGAGCTTTAATCTCAAAATTCTGAGCTTTGATCTCAGAAAATTCTGACTTTTTTCTCAAATTCTGACTTTTTTCTCAGAATTCTGATTTTAATCTCAGAATTCTGATTTTAATCTCAGAATTCTGCCTTTTATCTCGAAATTCTGCCTTTTTTTTTCTCCAGAAATTCTGCTCTATTTCTCAGAATTCTGACTTTTTCTCAGAATTCTGACTTTAATCTCAAATTCTGACTTTAATCTCAGAATTCTGACTTTTTTCCTAAAAATTCTGATTTTAATCTCAAGAATTCTGAAAGGAATGTCAAATTCTGACTTTTTTTCTCAAATTCTGACTTTTGTTTTCTCAGAATTCTGACTTTTTTCCTTAGAATTCTGACTTTAATCTCAAATTCTGACTTTTTCTCCTAATTCTGACTTTTTCTCAAATTCTGACTTTAATCTCAGAATTCTGACTTTGATCTCAAAATTCTGATCTTAATCTCAGAATTCTGACTTTAACAAAATCTCAAATTCTGACAGATAACAAACATGTTAGCAACATCAAGCCATAGCCATGTCTGTTTTAGAGACTATCCAAGCTCTCTTGTTTTAATGACCTTCTGCTCCTCCATTAATGGGGGGATCCCTCGGACATGTTAAAAGTTGCCTAATTCCATTATTTTTCCACCAATGTGTCACTGGCCACCTCAAACAACTCACATCTTTGTCAGTGAAGCTGAGTGCTCCAAAATCTCTTCCTTCATGTGGTGCCCATCTACATTAAGATCCAAAATTTTGAGATTAAAGTCAAATTCTGAAAAAAAAGTCAAATTCTGACTTTTTTTACTCATGTTAAACTGAAATAAAACTTAAAAGGGTCTGTACTGAACTATTTTTTTTTTTTCAGTAGCCCCAATCCTCTTCTGTATGTTAATAATCTGAAAATCTTTGGAAAAGTTTCCCATCAGCATAAATTATGTCACATTCAAACAATGTTCACCCACCAGGTTAAACGAGCCAATCCCCAGCTTGACTCCACCCTCAAACTGTTTGAAAGACTCAGATTGCACTGGCTTGTCCTGGGAGATGTTCAGCACATTCTGACAATCCCTGATGAACAAAAAATCCTCATATTACAGTCAAGCATGAATTCAAATTAAATAAGTAAAAAATATTGCAGACGGAAGGCAGTTTTAACAGTCTTAATAACGCACTTGTAGATTTGGTAGCTTGTTCGAATCTTGATTCCTCCTTTTATAAAACTGATCATGTTCTCATCCTGGAAGAGAAGGATTAAGGTTTTACTTACATTATATCACAGCGATTTCAAGAGAAATTTCTTAACCCTGTAATGCCAAATGTATCATAATTGATACATACGGTTTCTGAAATGTTTTGCGTCTGACACCTTTTGCATAATTTAATGCTAAAAACTTTGCTCAAAATCCTATTGTACACAATCAGATATACCTGATAACAGAGGGCAGAAGACTACAAAAAATAATCATGACTTATTTATCGCATAGTAATAAATTATTAATATCAAAAATGTATTTCTGTTTTTTCTTTTTACATATTTTGTTAAAAGGCCAAATAAGAAATTCAAACCAAAAAAAAAGTAATTTTCTATTTTATTCTTGGATCGGGCTGTAAAGGGTTAAAATCTGTTCCTTTTTAGTGCGTAAATGGAATGGGATTCAGAAAATATAAAATTAAGCTTTCAAACTTAAGAATATCTTAGAAGCAACATTTTCTTTTTTCGCTTCCAAACTTTATGTGAAGATTAATAAATTACTAAAGCAACCAGTAAGTTCTATACTTTCCCTTCTGAAAGAGGAATTATGATGAATAATCAGCAATAATGGAAGATGAACACCAAAAATAGTAGCAGTTAAAAGAAAGTTTATTACCATCAATAATAAGTTAATGTACAAAAATACATTATATATATTATATATATATATATTTTATATATTAATAAAACAGGATAACATCTCTAGAGATTCACATCTTATTGCTTGTTTTCTATCACCTCACATTATATGTGCTTAAATGTCACCAACCAACCCAGAAAGTACAGTGGGTATGGAAAGTATTCACTCTTTGTTTAGCCATTTGCTAAAATAAATAAAGTTAATTGTATTTTCCATTAATGTTCACTCAGCAGCCCATCTTGATAGAAAAAAAAAAACTGAAATGTAGAAATGTATTCAAATTTATTTAAAAAAGCAAAACTGAAATATCAAATGGTCATAATTAATCAGACCTTTTGCTGTGGCACTAGTATTTAACTCATATGCTGTCTATTTCTTCTGGTCCTCCTTGAGATGGTTCTGCTGCTTCATTATGAGTCCAACTGTGTTTAATTAAACTGATTGAACTTGATTAGCAAAGCCAGACACACTTCCAGATCCCAGTGCATGTCAGAGCAAATGAGAATCATGAGGTCGAAGGAACTGCCCAAGGAGCTCAGAGGCACAGATCTGGTCAAGGTTACAATATAATTTCTGCAGCACTAAAGGTTCCTAAAGGCTGGTTTATACTCAGAAACCAGGTCGTCTGCGTGTGTCGCAGTGAACGCAGATATGTCCCGCCTCTTCTGCAGATCCTCTGCTGTACCTCACCTATATTGTAGGTCATCACAGACAGTGCCGAAGACAGGAGGCCTTTAATTGGTCAATTCTACATCTGCTCTACATTATGATATTCCCTGTTTGGTACCTTAATGCTTGTTTTGTTTGTAGGCGACCGCCATTGTGGAAAATCGACTGCGTGAAGATTGACCAGCTAGAAGAGCGAGGTGCGCGAGAACGCTAGAACACTGGGGATCATTTTTCCACCTGGATCCGCTCTTGGCCCTCATGTCCCCTCCTCCGTTCTCTCACACAAACTTGCCCCACTTCCTCACCGCCTCAGCCGTATCTAGACCCACAGCTAGTTTGTGATTGTCCCTCTTGTGTTGTGGCGTGGAATAACATCAAAATTGGGCATAAATCAAAATATCTGCGACAAGCTCACTGCGACACACTGCTGCGAGAGGGTAACCAGCCCTAAAGAGCCCAGTGGCCTCTATAATTCTTAAATGGAAGAAGTTTTGGACGACCAGAGCTCTACCTAGACCTGGCCGTCCAGTCAAACTGAGCAATTCTGGGAGAAGAGCCTTGGAGAAAGAGGTAAAGAAGAACCAGAAGACCCCTGTGACTGAGCTCCAGAGACGCAGTAGGGAGATTGGAGAAAGTTTCACAAACTCAACTATCACTGCAGCCCTCAACCAGTCGGGGCTTTATGGCAGTGTGGCCCAACGGAACTCCTCAGTACAAGAAATATGAAAACCCTGCATAGATTTTGCCAAAAAACACATTAATAACTATGAGAAAGAAGATTCTCTGGTCTGATGAGAGCAAGATTGAACTTTTTGGCATTCATTTTAAGCGGTACGTGTGGAGAAAACCAGGCACTGCTCATCACCGGCCCAATACAATCCCAACAGTCAAACATGGTAGTGGCAGCATCATGCGTTTTTCAGCTTCAGGGATAGGAGGACTGTTTGTAATTGGAGGAAAGATGAATGCGGCTAAGTACAGAGATATCAGGACCTCAGACTGGGCCAAATGTTCACCTTCCAACAAAACAATGACCCTAAGCACACAGCTAAAATCACAAAGGAGTGGTTTAGCAACAACTCTGTGACCATTCTTGACTGGCCCAGCCAGAGCCCTGACCTAAACCCAATCGAGCATCTGTGGAGAGACCTAAAAATGGCCGTCCACCAACGTTCACCATCCAACCTGTCATAACTGGAGAGGATCTGCAAGGAAGAATGGCAGAGGATCCCCAAATCCCGGTGTGAAAAACTTACATCATCATAATACATTTGCAAAAATTTCTTCATTTTTGTTTCTTTCTCTCAAGATGGGCTGAGTGTAAACTAATGGGAAATAAAATGAACTTCATTGATTTTAGCAAATGGTTGCATTGAAACAAAGAGTGAACAATTTAAAGGGGTCTGAATACTTTCCATACCCACTGTTTGCTGTAAACTGCAAGCATGTCTGTCCATGTTATTGACTACAATGCTGACTTTAAAAAAGGAAAAAAAAAATCAGATTTTTTCATTTTCTAATGGAGTTTGGACCTGGGCAAAATTATTATGTCAGACTATGACTATGTTCTTACACAAATGAGTGAAAATGCTGTGACTTGTGTTGTGGAATAAACACAATGCAAATATGCTCAGTTGGGACAAATAAACCATGAAGAAGACAGTGATTCATACCTGTATAAAAGTTAGAGTTGCTTTCTGCAGAAGGCACTCGGCATAGCAGAGCTCTGCATGCATTTCCTCTGAAAACACAAAGATAGTCGATGTATCATGTTGCACTTCTCTTGTGAGTTCTACCACCCAGCTAAAACCAGTAAGGTCTACATACCTTCCTGCAAGTTGGACTGTTTGCTGATCAGACTGGACAGAGAACCGACCATCGAGTTTCTCTTCCTGAATCTGTAAATACAGTTTATTGAGATTTTAATCTTTGATTCGGTCTGAGGACCTCTGGGGGATTTATTCAAGCTGGAAGCTGGTTGTCAGGGAAGAAAAGGACACTAAAACGCTATATTAAAAGGTACACTTTGATCGAAAGATTATCCGAAAAACTTTCAGTAAATCAATAGTGACGCAAAGAACTGAGGTTCATCAATACAGCAAAGTTGTCATCTACTTCTGAAACTATACCTGATCAATAATCTATTTACCTTAATTGGTTTCCAATTCAGATGAACTGATTATCTATGCACCCATAAAACAGAAGAATCATGGCATTAAACTCTCACCTGTGACATGTCTGCAACGCCTGCTTGATGGTTTCCATGGCAGTCTGGATGTCCTTTTGCTCAAAAGTCATGGTGGCCTGCATCACCAGGATGCTGCTGTAACCGAGGGCATGGTACATACTGTGCTTCCACCTGCACACAGCTCAGTTCAGTTACAAACACGTCGTAACCAGTCAAAACCATAAAGAACTGGCTTGGAAAACTTTTACCCAAAACCGGCAGAAAGGGTTCGAGAAAGAAAGGACACGAAGGAAGGAGAGAAGGAAGACGAGGAATGAGAGAGGAAAGGACAAAAGGAAACAAGGAATAAGGAGATATGGGAAGAGGGGTGAAGGATAAAAGTTAAAGAGGTAGGACGGATTGGGGAAGAAAAATGTTAATATAGGCAGGAAGGAAAGAAAGAAAAGGAATTTCAGAAAGGAAGGAGAGAAAATAAGATACGGCAAAGGGGAGGAGGATGGAGACTGAGGTACGATGTAAGGTAGAGATAACACAGAGGTGAAGAGATGGTGAAAAGGGAAACACAAAGGAAAGAAAAATAGAGGACAGGTGCAACAAACACTAAAGAAAAAGAACATGAACTGAAAGCCCAGAATAAAGAAAGAAGGAAAAGATTAAATTACATAAGACAGTTGGCATATTGATGGAGGGTGTGGAAGCATATTTTTCCTTGGCCTATTTGTGAGATAAAATATTTTGAGTGTGCCTTTTATCTGCCTTAATAGGGGTGATTGTTAAGAAGTTTTGTAACAGTCTAAATGCTGGAGTTAAGTTATGGAGTTAAGTGTAGGGAGGACAGAAAGCAGCTGCCTCCCTACTCTTGACAAGGGTCAAGGGAGGGTCATGAGAGATAAGAATGAGTTCACAAAGCCTCCTTCATGTCGTTCAACTCCACAAGGGTCAAAAAATGAAAATATGGTGCAAAAGGACAAGAAAGGAAGAAAGACAAATGACTCAATTAATGAGGGAAATAAGGAAACAATGAAGGCAGTAAATAGAAGAGAAACAGCAAATTTAAACAGTGGGGTATAGGAAATATTAAACGTCATCATATTAAATGATGGAAGGTGTTCTTCCAGTTAAATTTCAAAACCTCTTCAATATGAAGAGATTAAAATAATGTAAGATACCTTATTTTTAGCCAAAATAAATGAAATGTACATTTGAAAACTACTCAGAATATTCTCTAGAAACCCTCAACATCAAGAAATGTTTGATGATCGGAAACATTCAAAGGAGAAAAAATAAAATAAAATAAAGAAAAAACATGGAGGATAACAGAGCTTACCATGGCTTAAGCAGGTCAAGTGCCTGAGAGAATTTGTTGTTGAGGACCAAGTTTAGGGCACACTGAGTCTCTTGGATGGCAGTCTGCAGGTCCATCTGACAGGTCCTGAACGCACAAAGACAAATCAATCAGAGAGCATGAGAAGAGTCAGTTAATGAGGGAGAAACTCAGGACATGGTTTTATAGGGCTGAACATTCACTCCATAGTTTGACATCGTTCATGACCAGTGTTGCACCAATACCGATACCAGTATCGGGTGGGGCCCCGATCCTGCACTAAAATGGTGGTATCGGTATCAGCGAGTACCAACAAATAGGGCACCGATACCATTCTGAGAGCAACAAGTTTCTTCAACTATTGTCACCCAATATCGTAGTGGTAGGCAATTAAAGGTATTCCTACTGGAATTTCACTTTTGTATTAGTCTTTTTCCTGCTTCACAAAGGTAGGCAGCAGGTTGATAAAGACATGATGGCAATTATTTTACTATCCAAGTAGTTTGCAGTAGGGACATTTATACACACATCAATACCTGTATAAATAGATGGTATCGGTATGGGCCGATACTGACAATGGTAGCTTCAGGTATCGGGTACTGGTACGGGGCCAAAAAATGGCATCAGCGCAAGACTAGTCATGAAACCAATTTACAATTTACATTATAATTAGCTTGTGACAATTTTTTATTTACTTTTTTAATGGGAATGGGACTTTTAATATTTTTCTTCTTCTGTTCATTCTTTCCATTGGAGCATAAAAAATGTACCGCAATATGATTAAATGCAGTTACAATGTTAAAAAAAAATTTTTTTCTTATGTAACTAAAACTAAAGAATTTATGTTAAATTTATAGATTATTTTAAGAGTAGTGAAAGACTTTAAAGAATTAAGGAACCGTGTTTTTATGGTCAATTTTATGGTTGTCAGGACAATATCACTACATATTGTAATAAAACTATAAGGCCATACTCCTCAACCTTATTGTTTTTGAATAGAAGAATCAAAATGACCAAAAATAACTAGCTGCTATACGGAAGGATGTGCGATAATGCTCATTAGTGCACCTAAGATGCAGCAGTCACTGAAAGAGGTCTCTGATTCTGGAACAGCCTAATGCCTGAGGTGGGGGATGTTTTCTGTGTGAAATACAGATGTGTCCTGCACACAATTATTTTCACAATTTACCAACTGTGGGAAACATTGTGATGTTATAAGTTCTCTGTTTTCTTTTTGCAATAGTGACTTAGACTGCAGTATGAATGCACCTACGTTTAATTTTAAATTATAGGCTTAAATACAAAAAAGTATGAAAATGTAGTTTTCTAAATGAAGCTGCAGGATAAATACTTCTAACAACATATGAAAAGCAATAATTAACAAATACTGGCCAATTAACACTGGAAGTGATAAAAAAAGATGCATTTAAAAAAGAACCAGGAGGCTGACGAGAAATGCAAACAACAAAACATTTACCAACTAATTCCCACAATACTTTGCTAGCATGGGTGTACTTACGAAGGTATCCGATCGAAAGCATCCTCAAAACAGTCCTGAAACAGAGAGACAGAGAGCCGTGAACCAGTTGCCCTTCTTCACTGTGTGTGTGTAGTTTCAAGCCATGCCAGGGGGATGTGGGGGCATAGATTGCATCTATGACTGAAGGCTAAATTTGACTTTTGAAAATCCAATACCAAAACGTCCAGAAGATGGCAAAAGTGCATCTTATATAAGAATGTGCCCACACCCTGCAGCTCTGTTTTCTCTATCGTACTTTTATCCAAACACAAAGTTTCATTTACTTATTTTTTGACTTTTTACACATCTTTACGGGGTTTCCATGTAGAACTTCAGCACTGTACCACAATCTATCTGGCGACTTCAAAAAGAAACGAGAGGAGGAGACACACGCTTTCCTAACACCCGCCCCCTTCTTCTTCTAATTGGCTAATACTGCTAGGAATAATTTGATCCTACTTGAGGGCGTTCTGTCAGATGATCATACCCCGTCAGACCAGCTTACTGGACTAGTCAATACCCGTTTATCCCTTTAGTTTATCCATTTAGTTTTGTGGGAAAAATAGACTTTAAACTACCTAAATGGGTGTGTTCCCTTTTAGTTATGTGCAAAAACTATGGCGATCTGATCTGTTTTATGTACATGCGACTAAAGAATATATGTCAATTATAGCCTGCAGGGAGGCTGAATCAAAAATACCGTATGCCAGACTGGCACAGTCAGTCAAGGGTCAAAGTGTCGGCTTTTCGTGTTCCTCCCTATTTTAGCCGCCCTGTAGTCCTGACACTGTGCGTGGGTTCTGTGCAATAGGAGCTCGCAAACAAAGTCCTCAAAGTTAACTGGAGTCCCACATTTCACTATTCTTCACTATTAGGGTTTTACTTCTGGTGAAGAAGCTCTTTCCCCAAAATAATTTTCTTTTTTGATTTTTGATCTTTAATATTTACAGTCATTTTAAGATTACCAATATTAGATTTTTATTAAGCATAGTAGTGGGCCTTACATGAGTAAATCGCACGCAGCGTTTCTTCCGAGCCTCAGTTACAGGCTAATAATAGCTGACCAGTGGCTTCTTATATAATCACATCCAGCTGCAGCCACAGTGAGCTTTATCCAGAGGATCATTGCCTGCAGGCTGCAGCTATCGAGCCTCTGAAGGTCCGGACCTCAGCTGAGCTGCACAAGCGGGCTCAGATTTCTGCCGTGCAGCGAAGGACAAAAAGGAAATCTAAAACTGCACACTGTGTATAAACAGTGTGCATCAGATCAAACTGTGGTGGGATTTTGAAATGATGTAAGCAGCTAAAACGACACCGTTATGACTGCTCGAAACAGGAGTTTGGACAACCAAGTTCAAAGGTGTGCTTCATAAAATGTAGAATATCAGCCACTGTATGGGTAAAATATATCAAATCAATTACTCAAGGTGTTTTTGAGGAAGCAAAAGAAGAAAAGAGCTAAAATGATGATAATCTATATAAGAGCAATGATTAACATCTAGAACACTGGCCAAAAATGAAAAAAAAGGTAATCAAGCAAAAACCAAAAAGACTTTTCTAAATAAAATAGGAATTTCTTTCACATTAATTTATATCACTTGGAGAAGCAGAATGGCCACTGATTAAGACAAAAGTACACAAACTGTTCACAACCTCAAAAATATTTTAAATGAGGTACATAATATCACAAAAAAAAAATTTAAATAAATACACCAAATACTTTTTGTTTCGTGGGAAAAATGTCATGTTTTAGGAGCAAAGAGAATCATAAATAAAACACAATTAAAACTAAATTAATGCAAATTCAGAGTTTGAATCCAAACAGAAAAGGTCAGCTCCTTATTTAAAAGACACATCACTTTCCCTTGCTGGAAATCAGACCCTCTGTCTGGTGGTGTGTCACTGTTAGCGGAATTCTTCATACAAAGATTGTACGCCCTGCTATGTTTAAACATAAATAATGCTCTCCACATCATCATCTGCCATTGTTGTTGTTTTTCTTGCCGCTTCTACGTAGCAAGACGCAGAATAGTAACGTCTGTCGGGTATTATTGACGTTCAGGGCGGATTCATGGCCGTTCGGACACAGGTCGGATTTGAAAAGATCAGATTCGTATCAGATTCAGGACCACGTAGCCAAGAGGCCTGGGTCGCATTGGAAAAAAATCGGATCTGTGTTGTTCAGACTGCCATGAAAAGATCAGATCCAGGTCGCATATGGGCAAAAAAATCGGATTTGGGTCACTTCAGGGCTGCTTGATGTGTGAACATAGCCTAAGTTGCTAACTGGTTAGCAAGATGTTTCAGACAAACTGGCCACAACCAAACTTGCTTGAGAATCTTCCACCACACAATCCCGCCCCCTTAAAAAGTGACCAATCACATCCACTTTATTCACTGGTGTAAAGTTGGGCACCACTTGGGAGAATCTCGGGAAATGCAACGGTTGGAACAGCCAGCTTCCCTACGACTTTAAGTTACTATAATCCTAGGAAAATTTGTGATTAGCGATTGATTATGTTAATTATTATCCAAATGAATCCAACAAGATACTTTGACAAAATAAACATATTCCTAAACGAAAAATCTGGATCTATATATCTATATATAGATATATATAAAAAAAACTCACTGAAATAGAACTTAAAATCTTGTTCTGCATTTATTATTGCTGAAAGTAAATGTCTCGTGAGGGCCGAACTTTGGACACCACGCCTTCTATACATAGACAGCTGGGTGATTAGTTGGATCACCGGAGAACTTCACACATACTACAGAACTGTAAACATAGACGGCGGATTAAAGGTTAACCTGGACTTGAGGAAGGAAATAGATTAAAATAGATTTAAATCTAACCTCCAATTAAGTTTTACCCAAAGCATACCTCAGTAAAGAAACCGCAACCATCGTCACATTAGTATCAACATTAGCTTCAAAATAACTTCCATCCGTCCCAAATTAAAGTGACTAAAGAAAAAACTAACTTAAATATAAGCTATTAAATATTAACAAAGATGACAAAGAGGTAAAAAGCTTTCCATTTGAGTTTTATGAGCAGAGGATTGAAAAGCAGGCGCTATGCCTTTAGAGACGAGGAGATTTCAAAGTCAGTAAAGTTCTCCAGTAACAGCTGCACCTCTCATAAATTAGTCAATACCTTCCTGCTGTGTCCCATTACCGGCTGTATGTGCTATAAACCACCTAATGACCATTAAAGAGGACCAGGAACAAAGGTTTGGCAAACCATAAAAAGATTAAAAGACTAGAAATTCTTTCCTAAAGGGCGGTAAATGTTGTGGCACATCCTGAGGATACCCAGGTCTTCAGGGCCTTATACTTTCTAGTATCTGTTGCATTTTGTTAGTCGTCAGTTTTGTAATTAGTTGACAAAGGGTCAAAGGGCATTGCCCTCACAGCCAAGTAATGTTTTTTTATGCTTATGTTGAAATATTCAGCATTTCCCTGAGTGTTTATTTAGGATGTTTTTGGGAAGCATAAGAAGAGGCAATGAGAACCTTTATCCCAGCCTCCTACAAACAGAGTTTGTCTCGCATTCCTGGGAGTTTAACCCAAGTCAGCTGAATTCCTCTTAAACTCGATGAGCATGAATGAGGCCTACAGAGGCGCATTAGTGAGCTCCGATCAGGAGCTGAATTGGTAGAAACAGGAACTCCCAGCCTTTCACCTAAAATATCACAACCCATCAAGACGCAGAAAAACCCAGCAAAGACATCGGGGAAAATGGGATCTCACCGCCGGAAGTCGAGGCCCACGAACTGACAAGAGATTCCAGTTTTACTAAGTTTGTTTTGAAATCCAATCTGTTGCTAAATCACCTTAAAATAACACCACAAACAACAAATTCTCATGTAAAGTTCCTGCCTTTCTAAAGGAGTCGATGCCATTTCTCTATGTAGCTTCAAAGTTCTTAATCACAACTAGAATGCCTATTTCTATTTAATATTGTGACACTAAAGGCAAACTTTTATTTGTATTTATTATTTTGGTAATACTAATAACGGCTTATTGTTTATTATATTATTTAATGAATATTGCTGTGTCATTGTCAAACCCTGCTTGTCATGGCAACTGCAATTTTTGCATTGATCCAGGAGACTTTGTCTGTTTTCGGGGCTCAAAGTTTTGGAGCTGCTGTCTTTAGACACATGGAAGCTTTTCCTCCTTTTCTTAAGGACGAAGACAAAAAAAAAGGCCCTCCAGAAGATAATAATAAAGTAGAGACCTTATAGAGGAAAGAGTGTGGAGTAAATTCAATTGTTTTTATTAAAGAAAAATTCCCCTCTCCCTTGGTGGGGAGGTCACATTTCCTGGGTTGGCCCCGTCTGGGCGCCTTTGCTTTGGGGGCCCCTTTGGGCGTCTGGGGCTTTGGGTGTCTCGGTGCTCTGGAGGGGCGGGTCTTTGGCTCTTCACAACCACTATTGAGCATTTTTCTTTTTGGATAAACTTTACATGCTAAAGTGCGCCTCACAACTACAGGTGCTTGGTTCCAGGTACTCAGAGATTCACTCATACAGAAAAGCCCCACATTCTTATGTCAGAGATTAAATAATACTACTTATACTTCTCAGCGATAGTATCAAGGTGCTACTTTATTGTATCTCTTATACTATATCCGTTGTTTGTGCTGTTTTTTTTACGTCGCTTTGCAGGTGATAAAGCAGAATGAAAATGTTTTATCATTCTCTCCCTTTTATCTCCTCTTTCTTTCATCTTTTCTCCTTTTTCCTGTTCTACTTACATTGCAGTGTCCATATAATCTGTAAAACTCCCTGCATGAATTGTAATAAAGCAATATACATGAATAAATCATGGGGAACACTATGGCGATAGCGCCGTACTGCTCCACTTGTAAAAAGCAAAATCTGTCCAGCTCAGTTTTTGGCATCAAGACAACTATTATTATGATCCCATTTCCAGACACAAGACAGTAGAAAAAAAAACTCATACATAAATAACAACATTTACATAAACTAAATAAAGGCTAAATTATTTAATTACCTTCCCACCATGTGTAGTGATCCTGTTTTATATGATTTTTAAAATCAAATGACTCCTGCTTCACAATAAGAGGGAAAATAATTTCCAATCAAGAGAATCAGTGATAAAAAACAGTTCTGACATAAATTATCGGCCTAAACTGGCAAAGAAAAACAGAACATAAAGTTCATCGTTATTTAATAATTTAGAGAACTTTTGATCTTTTTTTTTTCTGCATTTTTTCTTTAAATTCAGTTTGAATTATATAGTTTATTTATATTTACAGCAACCCTTCATGTTTTTAAAGCATAATTTTCCCTCCATATTACTAATACAGCGTTCGTAGAATTTTAAACCTTTAGAAAGTAATTCTTACTTTTCTGCTCTTTTAAATCTCTGCCTTATTTGTAAAGATAACAGCAAACACCTTCTTTAATCTTTAACACTTGCTTTGTTTCCCCACCGGTGTTTTTGCCCCTTAAACTTGATAGATTATCCTTTACTCTTCCCAGACCTGTAAGAAAACTGCTCCTTGTTTATTACAAACATAAAATAAAAAACACGTTTCAGCAGAGCGGTTTAAAGATTTCCTCCAGAACACGCCAGCACTGTATGCACTGGCACACACCCAGTTTAAACAGCATAAACCAGGTCGGATCATGTGGGTAAACAACAAGATTTATTGATCAAATGAGTTAAACGTTAAACCTTTCCAGTTTGAAATGGGTTGGACTCTGCAGGACCGTCGCTGGGCTTAAACAGAAAACAATAGGAGTCAGTCTGAATGTTGTTCTGTGTGCTGCAGGCAGACGGTCACTGAAATCAGAGCTGCTATTTGCATAACTGCACACACACACGCAGAGAAGGGGACACTATCACGTCACTGAAAGCTGATTACATGCTGCAGATGGATAAGCATCATAATCAGCTGATTGCTAACTACTCACCTGAGCTGGATTTTTTATTTCAGAGGCTCCTAGTGGAAAAAAAATTGACTGAGACCAGAATAAAGCCATAAAAACCTAAACCGTAAGGACAAAATGATAAAACGCTACCCTGATCATTTAAAGGGTCATATAATGAGTCTATAGGGTATTTGGTGCTGGTGCTTAAGGTCTCTGAACAGGGTGTGTAACATTGGTTGGGCTACAAATAGCATATCTGCTGTTCTATGAGCCCTAACGCAAGCCTGGTTAAAAGCCCTAGAATGAAACGACAGGTTTTCTTCCTTTTAAGGTTTACTCATGAATATTTAGATGAGCTGCACGCTGATTGGTTGGTTTACAACCAGCAATCGGCCGTACATTGTGCGCCCTTAACTAAAAAAAAAATGAAAAAAATGGTACGCAATGTTTTTCCCCAAGCAGCAGGTGCTGGAGTTGGAGAAATTGATCTTTTGCTGCGTATATTAACTGCGACATATGAATCAAGATGCTATGACCAAAAAAATTGATTGACAGAGGACCGTTGAGATATGATTGGCTGAAATTAGGTGTACAAGCTGACGTATAACTAACTGGCCTGCATAAGATAACAGGAAAATAGAAAAAAATATATTTTAAAGGAATAGAACACCCAAAACATGATTAGCCTTCATTTTCTACTCACCCCCATGCTGAACAACACTCTGGAGTACTTTTTTGATATCTCAAATGCATCTGGAGATCTGGGAGGCTTCTTGCTGTCTGCTGACATTCAAATAATGGAGGTCTATGGCGCCCGAGGCAGAAAGGTCCATAAAAGTCCACAAAAAACGTGTCAATATTCCTCCATACTGCTCGTCCAATGTATTCCAAGTGTCCTGAGTGGGTAGCATCCAGAATTTACTCGAAACAAAGTCATTTAGAATGTTTTTAGAGCATAAACAGTAGTGTATAGGATTTCCTGAAAGCGCGTTCACGACGCTACGGAAGCCGGCAGACCAAACCAGATGAAAGTGCGCATTCAGCGTCTGCTCTGCCGATAATGCAAGCGTAGAAGAAGAAATGTGCTGTTTACCTGTGCAAAGAAAGAAACAACGAAAGAAAAATGTCTGAGGACTTCAGTGTTGAGGAAGAGCATGAGTTCTTTGCCGAGCTGAATGCGCTACTGTTTATGCTCTAAAAACATTCTAAATGACTTCGTTTCGAGTAAATTCTGGATGCTACCCACTCAGGACACTTGGAATACATTGGACGAGCAGTATGGAGGAATATTGACACGTTTTTTGTGGACCTTTCTGTCTCGGTCACCATAGACCTCCATTATTTGAATGTCAGCAGACAGCAAGAAGCCTCCCAGATCTCCAGATGCATTTGAGATATCAAAAAAGTACTCCAGAGTGTTGTTCAGCATGGGGGTGAGTAGAAAATGAAGGCTAATCATGTTTTGGGTGTACTATTCCTTTAAGGCCCGGTTGTCTGAAGCCTTTTTAGGTATCCCCGGTTCGACAAACCTGAAACAAGTCACAGCATCACCAGACACATCTCAAGGTTCCAGAACAAAGACCCGAGCTGGACACCTTTGCTGCGAATTCTCCACAGATAGGCCGATGCGCGCCGATATTTTTGTGGGTTTTTTTGTTTCGATATTGATCTATACGAGCACGCATTCCCCGATTCATCAGAGCATTGAGCAGCAAGGCCTTGACATAAATCCGATGCTAACCCCTCCATTTTCTGGGCATAGTTAACATTTCGTTTGATTATTAATCATTTTCCATTTTCAATTTTTAATTTAGACGGGCACTCTGTGCAATGCCCTGGCCACCCCACTCACCAGTGTAAATTTTACTAGCATCAGTTTAGCATTTCATCTCATTCTGCACAGCCAGCGACGTAGCATTAAAAATCACACAGTGAACCAGGATGAGTAGGCGTTTACTTCAGTCTTTATGATTTCTACAGGCAGGTTTACCACAATAGTAGATTTTAACCCTGAAATGATGGCTTTTAGTTTCATTTTGCCCCCACAAGATTTTTAGTGGCCCCATCTGGCCCCCCCATGAAACATTTCTGGAGGCGCCTCTGGCGATCGTGTGTTTTACACTGATGGTTCAAACCATATAACAATAAAGAGATGTGCATGTGACTGAGAATGAGAATGAAACAGAAGTAGGTCAGGAGGAAGTGGCGATGACTTGCATGACGTAGGGGAAGACAGTGAACCGGAGATTAAGAGACAGTTTACTGGTTTCTAGTTCTTAAGACTTTTCTCACAAGTTCAAAGATAAATGTAACCGATTTAAATCTGCTTTCACTGAAAAGCTGCATTGGAAACACAGAAAAGCCCTAGATGATTCACACCCCTGACATGTTCAGGTTAAGACCGATTTTTTAACTTGAAAGGAAGTGATATGTTTAATTAGCTCAGTTTTGGCTAGATCTTTTAGAGTATCTGTGGAACACTAAAGATTAGGGTGATGATGAGGAGGCCTTTCCAGTCATAACGATTTAATCAATATCACAAACTCTGAAAAAGCTACCCAGCAGTCATAAGCGATTCAAATAGAGATGTCTGTGCAGTTAGTTAAAATGAATGAATCTTTTATTTTTTATAGGCACCCATGTCTTTATTTGTTAAAAAAAAACTTTATTTGGTTTAAAGGTATTGTGGAGAATGTTTTTTTTTTGGGTGGATCATCAAAATAAGGGGTTCCCCCAATCGTCAATCATTCTGGTGTTTACATTAGGCCGTCTTACGTGCTCGTCCCCATTTTACCGGTGGCGAGTCTGACATAGTGGAAAAATTGCAAACCTTCTTTTGGAAAGTAAGCTGGTATGAGTGATGCCACTAGCAACTTTTAAACAGAGCGTGCACGAGGAGAAATTGCACGCGTTTAATAGTTGTTCCCTCTCGGGAGTGGGTAAAGGGTCGTGCGTGTTTATTTTATTTTTTAAGTGAAGAGGGCGGGTCTTTTCAAAAATCTGCGATCTGCGAAAATCCTCCACTATACATTAAAGAGACACATTCAAAGAGGCATGAGTTTCCTGATGATGCCGCCACCTCTGGATTAAACACAACTGCAGCACTCTAATGCTTATTCTTGTATTCGCGCTCGTAATCCATTAAGTTTTCTTTTTGATTTTTTCCAACATTGTTGGAAATCACAATTGGGCCGACTGTCGTTCGCTTCTGCTTATCCACAAAATCCATCTTGATTATAACGAATAGATTGTTTGCTAGGTCGGACCCAGGCTCAGGCTGGTAATCTGTGATACAGAGCATTCGCCCTGTGTAGAGTAAGTGTTGGGGACGATATGAGTTAAGGAGGACCGGCCCTCGCACACTGAAAATACTCTCTGGCTGAAGCTCCTACCCGTGACAGTAAATAACTCAAGGAGCTCAAGAACTAATACAATGTTAACTGTTTAAACATTGCGTGTATTATGTATAGCACTTCCTTGTCATGCACATTCTTGTGACGGTTGGCATATGGTGTCATATTCTATTTCTTCAAACTGTAAAATCCTTGCATCAAACTAACTTATAATAAAACTAAAATGCTTTCTTTTAACCAAACTATGAGGTTCCTCTTATATTTGGCGAATTTAGGTTAGAATATTTTGCAAAAATATGCTGCGGTGCATAATGGGCTAACGTTTCCTGTCTTACGTGCGTCGTTTCCAGGTTGGGATGTTTTCCAATCTGGCGGTTTAGGATGGCCTTCTATGGGTAAAAAATGTTTTTCTTTAGATTTATGGACTAAGAGATCAATAGATTTTGGTTCAAATTGGGCGAGATTTCGTATATCCAGGCGTTTATGAAAATTTTTTTGGGCTAGAAAACGTGAGTCAGTGACATCTGGCAAACCTGCTGATGTGGTGAGTGGCGCTCACGTTACGCAGCAGTAGTCACTGTTCTATAATGCCAGAAAAATGTCATTATAGAAGTCTTGGAGATGGTTGAGGATAGATCGGTTAATCCACAATGTGTATTTGTATTGTGTTTCACATGTGAGACGCACTCGTTTGACTGTGCTTCTTTTTTTTTTTTTGTTCGGGGGTCGGTCCATAAGTGGGCCAGTGTAGATGGAAAAATGCCACAACCAAAAATCGGTCCCCGTCTGAGCCTGGTCGGACCCATTTAATTTTTCAGTGTTAAATTCTGTTTAAAGTAACAGATTTTAATTAAAAACGTCTCCGGACCTTTTACTGGTTGATGATTGTCTTTAGTCGGATCCTGCTGGTTTTTAATTGGTTACCCCTGATTTAGAGGAATCTGGCACCTTTACCACTAGAGGGCACTGTGTCATTCATAAAGCCCCTTTAATCCAGATGTAATGTATTTCGTGAGAATTGTCTAAACTCTCTAGATCATCAATCATTATGTTAGAGATTTTTTGATAGTGTTTAAAAATAATAATAATAATAAAAAATGTGGAATAGAAACAGTTTCATAAAGCAGCTCCACCAGTTTGAAGTATCTGTTTTAACAGAGGAGTCAACGTTAAGCAGCTTTGCTGATGACCTCATTATTTGCGCAGAATACATTTAAAATTAAATAAGTATTTTAAAGCCAATGCGAAGCAGCAGCAGCAGCAGCTTAGGAGGATGAATGAAGGTTATAAGAACAGGATGTGACATCCGGGCTGAGGAAGCCTGAGAGCTGCAGGAATATTTAAAAAGCACAACATGATGTCAGGATGAAAGCAGGGGAGCCTCTCACCTCCTCCTCGGCGGCCGCCCCGTTGCCGACGTGGGCCATGTCTCCTGTCAGCTCCCTGAGCTCCGCGGCTGCTGCTGCTGGTTGTTGCGCCTTTCAGGAGCGCGTCATGCCGCTCAGACAGCGCGCCGCCCCGCTGCGCGCACCCAGCCCGTCCTCCGGTTCGGGTTTAGGTCCGCTAATCACCAACCTCGGTTCGGTTCTTCCTTGTGTTTGCTCGGACTCGGAGGTTCGGGATCTGCTCTCTTCCGTGAAGTGGAAGGCGAACACGCCTCCCACGCCTGGTTTCACTCCGCCCACAGAGAGAGAGGAACCTGCAGAACCAAACTGAATCCAGGTCCATTGCTCACATTAAAACGGCGTTAATGCACCGGCTCCCCTAATGCAACAATCATAACATCTCTTGTTTCAAATCATATTTTATGGCAGCTTCCAAAAACATCGCATTAAATGGATTGAGCAGTTTCTTTTTTCTTTAATTACATAGAAAAACTCCTAAATGACTGCAGAGACAAACTCTACCATGTTAAAGATGAAAACTCCTTCTTAGTCCTTCTTAATTGTAATATATTGTCATATTTTTTTTTCACTTTTTGCTTAATATACCGACTTTATAATCTCAAAGTAAGATATTCTACATGACGTTCACACTGCTGCCATCTTCTGGTGGAGAGGAGAACTGCATGACCCACAGCCAATTTCATCAGATTAGATTCAACTTTACTGTCATTGCACAGGTACAGGTGCAAGGAAACGAAATGCAGTTTAGGTCTAACCAGAAGTGCAATAGCAGCAAGTGCAGGATAAATAATGGTTCTTTAAATACAGGACATGGGTTTTACTGAATGAGTATAGAGATGAATACCATTATAAACAGAATCTTACTAATAGATGAATATAATATATAGATAACTAGTGTTATTAACTAAATTTACAACTGGATATGTACCGAATATAATATACAGGTGGATATTACCATAAAAAGGGTTTTTACAGTTATATACCATAGCATATATACAGATGGGTTTCACTGTAAAATCAAAAAACAAAGTTTGGACAGAAGCTATCTAAATGAAAGTGCAGTGGTAGGTAATTGCATATTACAGTTAAAGTACATTATTGCAGATTTAAATGTAAACAATTGGTGCTTTGACTAAACAGTCGGCAGTGCAAATCAATATTCAGTCAAAGTGTGTAGTGCAAGATGCATGTAAACAGTTTTTACAATAGTAACAGTCAGGAGTGCAGGTGAACATTACAGTCTTGTAAAAAAACAGAATATCATCCATATATGGGAAACAAGAAATCACAGGGGGCAGTGGTGTCAAAAGTTCACACATTTGTTACTTAAGTAGAAGTATAGATACTGCAGTTTAAAAACACTCTGGTAAAAGTTGAAGTATCAACTTGACCTCTTTACTCAAGTTAAAGTGAAAATGTATGTGCTCCAACAACTACTTAAAGTATAAAAGTATAAAGTAACCTTTAGAAAAAAAACAGTCAGATGCCACTATATGAACTGAAAGCTCAATTTTTTTGACTTTTTTTAAAAGTTCTTTGAGATAGGGCCAAGGATGCTTGTTGGTCTCCATCCCCGATACGCTCTCGCCTGTGTCCGACCTTTCAGACATTTCAACATCTTTGTCTGAATCCCACATTGTAGCATGGCATAGACAATTCACGTTTGCAGTTTGAAGAACACCTGCTTGCTTCTGATGATTTCCTTTAGCCAACACAATGATTTGTTTTTGCGATTATATGACTCATCCAATTACACAAGTTTTCACTAGATGTGGATGGAGCCAATGATCTGTATTGGATGGAGCACATGACGGGAAATAAATATTCATAAACATTAAACCGACGCTAAGAGTAAAGAGTAACGTTTGTTTTAAAAAATGTAAGGAATAGAAAGTACAGATGCTGGTGCGAAAATGTAATGAGTATAAGTTAGAAGTAGGAAGAAAACTAAGTAGTGGAGTAAAGTATAGGTACCTAAAAAGTGTACTTAAAGGAATAGTACACCCAAAAAATATGATTAGCCTTCATTTTCTACTCACCCCCATGCTGAACAACACTCTGGAGTACTTTTTTTGATATCTCAAATGCATCTGAAGATCTGGGAGGCTTCTTGCTGTCTGCTGACATTCAAATAATGGGAGGCCTATGGGCGCCCGAGGCAGAAAAGGTCCATAAAGAGTCCACAAAAACGTGTCAATATTCCACCATACTGCTCGTCCAATGTATTCCAAGTGTCCTGGAGTGGGTAGCATCCAGAATTTACTCAAAACAAAGTTATTTAGAATGTTTTTTAGAGCATAAACAGTAGTGTATAGGATTTCCTAAAAGCTGCTTTCACGACGCCACGAAACCGCCGCAGACCAAAACCAGATGAAAAGTGCGATTCAGCTCGGCAAAAGAACTCATGCTCTTCCTCAACACTGAAGTCCTCAGACATTTTTCTTTACGTTGTTTCTTTCTTTTGCACAGGTAAACAGCACATTTCTTCTTCTACGCTTTTTGCATTATCGGCCAGAGCAGACGCTGAATGCGCACTTTCATGCATTCACGCCACAGACCTCCTTTATTTGAATGTCAGCAGACAGCAAGAAGCCTCCCAGATCTCCAGATGCATTTGAGATATCAAAAAAGTACTCCAGAGTGTTGTTCAGCATGGGGGGTGAGTAGAAAATGAAGGCTAATCATGTTTTGGGTGTACTATTCCTTTAAGTACTTAGTTCGATACTTGACGCTTCTGCAGGGGGGCCAATAGTTAGCCAGGGGTGGTTATGACAAACATCGCAATATATAATAAATTAAAATCCTCCTTCTCAGATATAAAGCCTTAAATGACCAAGCTCCATCTTATATCAGAGATCTGATTGTTCGTGATTATTTGTTTAACTGTAAAACTTAACATGCAAAAAAAATAAGAAGAAACAAAGGAAGGGGACATCTCTGATTTCCTTGATCTCCTTTTGAGCTTGATTTTTATTGAGTTGTATATATATATATATATATATATATATGTATATGTATATATATACTGTATATATTTGCAAAAGCATACTGTTTGCACCCTCGTGGGGTGGTATGTGTCATCCTCAATCTCGGGTCCTCTACCAGAGAGGCCTGGGAGTTTGAGTGTTTCTGCGGAGTATCTTAGCTGTTCCTAGGACTGGGCTCTTCTGGACAGAGACCTCTGATGTTTTACCTGGAATCTGCTGGCTAGCTAGCCACTTCCTCCCAGTTTGGGGTCACAGCCCCCAGTGCTCCAGTTACCACTGGCACCACTGCTGCCTCACTTTCCACATCTTTTTCTAGCTCCTCCTTCAGTCCTTGGTATTTCTCAATCTTTTCGTGTTCTTTCTTCTTGATGTTGCCTGTCGCTTGGGATTGCCACATCTATCACTACTGCCTTCTTCTGCTGTTTGTCGATCCAGCGCGATGTCTGGTTGGTTAGCCATCACCTGTTTGTCAGTCTGGATCTTGAAGTCCCATAGGATCTGAGCTCTGGGTCATTCTCAACTACCTTAGGAGGTGTCTTCCATTTTGACCTTAGGACTTCCAGCCCATACTCATGGCAGATGTTCCTGTACGCACTATATTAAACAGCTACCTGGTTGTGGCGTTCCATGTATGCACTTCCTGCCTGCATTTTACACCCCTGCTGTTATGTGCTGTGCCAAGTTTCAGAGGCATCTTTGCACAGTAGTCTGCACCGGGGTCCTGCCTAGTGTGGTAGACCCCGGCCTCCTATTGATCTTGTACTGAGTGCCTGTTCTTGTGCTGCCATGATTAGTGCCTTCCTCTGTGCTGTGCCAGTGCCCCTTTAGAAATAGGCATGGCCCCTGTTATGGCCCCTGTAACAAAGACACAATACAGTGATTTTCTCATGATGATCTGCTCTGGCACAGAAAATGAGAAGTTGAACCGTTTACATTCAGCACTTTTTAAGAGCTGCTTCAATGATGATTGAAAAAAAAGAGGAAAGGACCACATTTTTCCTCTTCATCGTCCAGCACCAGAGCTGCAACTGGCTCTGTGGCTCACTTAATTAACAGTTTCCTATAAAAACCTTTTAGCCTTACATAAAAAAAAAAGAGTGGATTTTTTTAGAACAGGGGTAATAACAGGGGCACTGGACCCTTTTGGCCCCTATCTAGAACCGCCTATGGACATCAGTGAACTGCACTAACCCCACATAAACAAATATCTCTGGAACACAAAGTACTGTGATACCTACTACCAGCACAGCTGTAGGAGGCTTTATATTTTGAATTAGGAAGATGAAGCCTATTTTAAATAGAAGAAGATCAGAAGGGGATGTGAATCGCTGACAGGCATTGAGTTACCATCATGTAGGTTTGTCTGCTGAATCTTTAAGACTGTTGTTTTACACTATCTGCACCTAACATATATGATCACCTAATAATAATAAAACTCTGTTTTACACACTAATAAAGTTCATGGAAATAAAGATCTTTAATGTCTGACCTTTCAGTCTCTAATGTTAGGGTATTGTGTCATTGGTTAAATGGTTTGTTTAAAGAAAAGTGTGAGAGGAACAAAATCAGTGGTGGGTTTTCATTGTATCAAAGATATGTTATAGAAAGAGAGTGTTGCGATCCATTGTCGCTGAAGACACACCCCTCCGGCATTGGTTTTAAAAAGACTAGCTTCCCATATTAGCGTCCTGTTTGCCTGGTGGCTCTGTGGCGCCTAAAAGGGGGAGGCACACTGAGCTTTTCAGCTGGAGGCTACACCACGTAGCCAAACAAATCCCCTTCAGAGAGAAGTCTATGTTTTGCTGGACCGAGTCAGAGTGCCTTTTTCCTGTTAATCAGAAGGAGCTGAATGCAGTGTCTTGTTATTCTCCCTGCTATTCAAACTGAGGGAACACAGTGTATCCTGAACCCTGCTGCAGCAGAGACAGAAGAGCTAATCCAGCTCTGCTAACTGCCAAACAACGGGGGGCCCAATCGCTGTTTGCAGAAGGAGCCGTTAGAGGGATATGCTGAGCAGCACAGAGGAGCTGCTACAGGCTGCGGCTACAAGCTAACCACCGTAGCTAATACGGGAGAAGTCCCCTGTGCTACCGTGAGTTATAAAATGAACCCTCTTGTTGTTGCATCGGATCTATCCAAATCTCTTTGAGTTGCTGTTCGATGGACGGACTGGACCGAAGACGGGTCTGCAGAAAACCGGACTGAGCTGAAGGCCTTCACTCCACCGAACCAAAACAGTAACTTCACCCTTCTCCCTCCTTTCCATCTGATGCTTAATAAGTGCTCTGCTTGGGTGAACTATAGTTGGACCCGACCAGAACCAGAACCCCTGGATCCAGCTAAGCTAATGGGTCTTTCAGCTTCATCATAGTTTAATGCATTCCTGAGTCATTATTCATTTTTTCACCATAAACTCAAGGAAACTTCACTATTTTTGTTGTGATTAACATCTCTGAATCAGGGTTTATTCACATTTTATATGCTGCTATTACAAAGGAAAATTTCAAATGCATTAAGCCTTAAGCTTCAAACATCACTCGGACTCTTAAACCCCTCTTCCCCTTTTATTTCTTTAAATTCTATTATTTTCAGTAGTGTTTAATGTTTGCTTAGTTATTACATATAATACTGTGTGATTGTAGCTAATACCAGGTACCATTGTATTCAGCACACCGCTCATGGTCTTTTGTGCTATTTTCACACAGTGAACGATTTTTCACTCAGGCTGGATTCACTCTTTTTTCAGCAGCATCTGAATGAACAGAGACATTTATTGCTGGTTTTCCGATTAATAATGTTGCCTAAATTACTAAATGGGGTGGGGGTACCAAAAGGGGCATGGCAAGATGGTTTTCACAATTAAAGTAATTCCTGAGACCATGAAATACATATGAGATTTTCCCATGATAGTAAATTAATGTACAAAGGAATAAGTAGACATTTAACATTTATTAATGTATGGAATGCATGGGTTAAACCAAGGGGGTCCGCAGAGGAACTGCATGGGGGTCGCGAAAGTTTTAGTTGATTAAACTTTTATTTTATATTTCCTCCCTGCAATTTTTTCCACTAATTGAAATGTCTTTAAATACACATTAACATTAATTCAAACCCAGTGCGTTAAACAGATAAATGGAGGCAGAAGATGTCTTTCAGTCATCAATGCACACATTCAGAGACACACAGGAGCTCTTTAAGCTGGGCACCGTTTCATTCACAACACCTGTCCCATCAACCAGGAATCATTAATTATGGTGGTATTATTAAAGAAATACTTTAATAATACCAGGGAGGGATTACTTAGTTACATTACTCCATCTGTAATAGAGTGACTATAGGACCAGTTTGATATAAAACAATTTCATGCAATATATATAGTTGGGGGGTCCCACTACTTTTTGCTATTAGTTTGGTGGTCCTTGGTCTGTAAAACAAGCAGAGAGTCTTCAACATGGGGGCCCTGACCCGCTAGAGGGTCAAAGAGAAAGTGTCCCAAACAGTTCCAATAGGTAGAAATTATTTCTAAAACTTTCTGAACTTGATAAGTTAAATATTCATCATCTGCACCTATAGGCCCCCAGTTTGATATTAATACCTTTAAAATCCCAATCAGCAGATAAACGTCAACGTGGCAAAATTGGCCCTTCTGTTGAAATGTTAAAGCCCCTCTGATCTAGAGAAAGACGGCTTAACTCTGTTCGGATTCAGTGTATTTGAATAAGTTCCCAATAAACTTATTATTAATCAAAGACAATTGAGTTGGTTTGTCTAAAGCTTTGTTTGAGGAAACCAGTCAACTGATTGAGATCAGATCAAAAATCATACAGACGTTGTTATTGTTTTTGCTATGTTTTTATTTGATGCTTAAAACATAAATCACAATCTTAACTGATTCCCTTTAGATTTCTTCATTTGTCCCTAATATATTAGAAAAAACATCTAGCTTGATAACAAATCATCATTTCTTTAATACTAAACTGATTAGAATTTATAAAAGCTGATTAAAGTGTTGAGCTTTAAAACCCACCTCACTAGTTCTACCAACAATTAAAATAAATCTATGTCAATCAAAGAGTGAATGAAAACTACAGAAGGCCTAGAAGAGAAGGGTCATGTCATTAAGTAACCTAACCGCATTCAAATTACTAATTACTTCAAAAATAAGGACAAAAGCTGCAGAGAAAAAAAAAACCTGTATGGGTGTCTGTAATACCAATTTGTGCCACAACAGAGGAAGTGCTCTACTATTACACCTTTTTGAGGTTTCAAAGTAATTGAGCTTTTGGCTTTAAAAATCAAGTATAAAACGGTTGCATTTGTTTCAAAAACTGATTAATAACTGTATTTATAAATAATTGGATTTGTTTAAAAACTAATTGGTCCAAGAATTTCATATCAGATCAATAAGACCCAAATCTTCATGACAATCAAAGAACATCTGAAACCTCATAAATAGCATCCTCAGAAGAAGAAAATCACACATTTATATTCTATAAGAGCTTTGGTTTCAGAAGGTTTGAAAATCAAAATTAAAATTGATTAAAATTTGGATGCTCTGCTTTTAAAAACGACTTTCTGAATCTTCTATTAGCACGTTCTGCAGCACTCCGCATGTGGTTCTCTTATCTGATTAACATTGACATTTCTCTTACTAACTCACCACCTTACTGCTCATACTTTCAGTTAACCTCCTTTTTTTTTTTACACCCTTTGAATTTTGATCCAAATCTAAACTTTGGATTATTTGAGCGTATCGAGCCCGATGCTATTTCATAATGATTAGTTTACAGTTATCTTCAAAGAGCTACAAATTGCTGAAAAACCCCCAACCAAAACAGTAAAGCCACTGATGTCCTGAGATTATACTCTACCCATGAAATCTGATTATTTTAGAGCTCCATTAGCCCACAGACGTCCCTTCACCAGTCACCAATGAATACAGAAAACAAAGAAAATCAGCTGTAGATCCACCAGGTGTAGAGATGTCCTTGTACCCTCAAGGCATCAGGAGCCATGTAAAAACTAGGATCATCCTGGAGGTTTTCAGCTCCCTTGGGTCAGTCCCAGTCAATATGGAATCAATCTGAGAAGACAAGAACAAACTGACCATTTTTTCTTCAAAACAATACCCCTGTCCTTTGTTTTACCCTAAGCTCCTTTTTTTTTTAACTCCAATCTGTCCATCTTGTGTCCTTGTCATTGAAGTTTTAACTCTGCTCTGACTGTTTGCTACTGGGTGGGGCGGGTGGCCACACTTAGAACATGAGAAATCAACTGAATTGGGTGAAGGATCTGGTCATTCTTTCTACATACCATCCTGAAGGTATGTTTCAGATACAAATGAGTGGAGGCCATCTTTAAGGCCTAGCCTAGTAAGCCGGAAGTAGCTGCTAAAAGCAAAGTCTGGGAAGTTTTGTTAAGGTCTTAGCTCGATCTAAGATCAACGCTAGAAGCAGATGGATAATTAGGTGGATAAGAATGTGCAAGCATTATTGACGATTTGCCAGAACAAAGCAATCTTACCTAACCAGTCCATGACATGCTGATGAAGGCAGCAGGGTCCTCATACCTGGACCTGACAAATCTACGTTTCCGAAGTATATCACACTTCTAGATGTTAAAGACAGACAATTAATGAAGTCAATATGTTAGAGAGCTTATGCTGGTGAAGCCTTTGATTTGTTAAACATCCCAATAAAGAGACAAACATCTTGAGGTAAAGTCAGTAGGATTTAGAGAAGGGGCACCTTGACGCAGCTGTTCT